>JAOWMA010000119.1:0-136024 GCA_025962755.1 Colletotrichum tropicicola
CCCCCCCCCCCCCCCCCCCCCCCACCACCCCCCCCCCCCCCCCCCCCCCCCCCCCCCCCCCCCCCCCCCCCCCCCCCCCCCCCCCCCCCCCCCCCCCCCCCCCCCCCCCCCCCCCCCCCGGCACCCCCCTTACCACAAATTTTTTATTTTACTTTTTCTGGTTTTTTCTTCCAGTGGCATTAATTAATGAAGGAATGAATACAATGGTTTTTGAACTTGCTACTCAGAAAAAACCAAACGTATCCTGGGAGACGGCGACTTCGAATTTAGTGTTCGCTCTTCGCTCCACAATGTGCGCAGTTCCGTTGGAGATGTGAACGTCTGTCGACTGCGCCTCCACGTTGGAAAGAAGCTCATCAACGGTGACGTTGTTCGCCCAGTTCATAAACTCGATGATGCCAAAGTCCATATTCGACGCCGAGCGCCGTCTGGGCTTTGGCGTAACCGACTTTTCCACGCTCTCCGCTCCGCCGTCGTTCACAATCACTCGAGCAGCAGGGTCGGAGAAGCCGCCGTTGGACAGTCGTAGGAAGAACAAGCCAGCAACCGTTGCCGCGGCTGTCTTTCCATCGATGTTGTTTGTTCTGAGAATGACGGACCGCAGTCTTCCATGTATAATGCCTTGCCAGTTCTGCTCTCCGGCCACGCCGGCTCCCTTGCCGCAGCCCGAGGGGGCGCATCTGGTGAGCGCCGTAAAGGCTCCTTGGCCGAGGCCGTTGCCGCCCTCAACCCAAGTCGCGGGGGGGAACTCATCGCAGGTGTACATGAGCCCAGAAGGAATCACCGCACCTCCTCCAGGCGGCTGGTATCCCTTGATGTTCTTCGAACCCAGATTTTCAACATCTGTGTGATACCATTGACCTTGTCTCGCTGCGAACTTGGAGCGCATGGGCAACGGCTGATCTGTCTCCGGACACGTGTGCACCCACTTGCCCTTTGGGCAAACTTATTTCCTTCGGCCGCCGAGTGGGTTCGAAGTCATACGTGAAAGCCGTCGGCCAGTTACGGTCTTGACCCGCGGGCGTGTTGAAATAGTTGCGAGCATTTTGGCAGATGGCAGGCATCCAGTAGCAGTTGTACTCTAGCCAAACTGCCCTGGTGCCGAACCCGACGATGTTTAACCATGCGCCGCTGTTCTCGGGACGCCACTTGGGAGTTGGGTTCCCAGTGGTGCCGGCGTGCCACGTCCACCGCTGGTTGAACTGGGCATCGGCGGGCGAGGCGGAAAACAAGTCTCCCAGGAGAAGGATTGCAGCCCAACGCAACATGGTGTGGCTCAGGGCAGTGAGGAGGCGAGGCGTTCGCCCGTGTTTGAAAAACAAGCCTGGCCCGGGGAGACAAACAGGCACGCAGAAGGATCGTTGCTAAGATGTTCCATGGAATACGTGTTCAAGACCCGGCCCCGAAGTGTATTTAAGTGTTTGATGGACAGCGTATGTTCGTATCCGCAAAGTGCCATTTCGGTCAGAATCCAGTTCCACATCAGCCGTGCCGCTAGGCTGGAACCTCTTCCCGGCCAGAGGCATGGCAGGACGGACTGCCTGGGAGGTTGGGCACCGGCTGTTCCGCGAAAGAACATGCGATTTTCTCTCATTCAGCGCAAACTACCAAAAACGGTCGACATGGCAAGGTCTACGCGGGTTGGGCGCAACGGGGACCAGCGGACAGTCTGTTGTCGTCGTACGATTTTCGGGGCAATTCTTGGCCGAAGAAGGTCGAAGACAACGGGCAGGATCATCACAAATAAGGATTTGAGAGTTGACTCAATAATATGAGACATCCCGCTTGATCGTATCGAGGGTTGTCGTCGATACCCCCCACCTGTGTTGGTTGTTGGTTGTTGGTCCCCGTCCCTGGCCTCACTCACCGTTGACGTTACATTTGACTCGCCGTTGGTGCTGCATGATGTACTTGACGCATCACATTCACGGAAAGGTTTCTCGGAAAACATTTACGCATGGTTTTGAGGACGGCAAAGAATGCAAGAATGCTTTTGGCGAGGAACCTTTGCTGGCGCGCGATCCTTGAAAGCTAATCAATAAGTGGCCAATACTGGGCGTACATACTGACCAGAACGTCTTCATTTCTGCCTCTTCAGCTCGCGCCCCTCGACCTAGCTGGCTGTGGATTTGCCGATTGAACGAAACCCGCTGGCGCGAAAGCAATCATCGATTCGAACGTGGTTATAGCCGGGCTCCGTTCCCCCCTCCCCCTTTTTGTTTTCATGTTTTCTTGCTTCACGCCGCCCGCCAACATCTCCGCTGCTGAATTGTACACACGTCGACATTATGACTTCCTTCTCTCTGACTTTCAAGGCACCCCTCTTTTTCGGGTTGATCCTTATGCTCCACAGTGCTCTGGCGGACGATTGCCAGCCTGTGAACTGGAAACGAGGCCCCGAAGGCGACATTACGTGTCGTTACTCAGCTACCACGGCCTCTGACGCCAATCCAGCCTCCTGTGCCATGTTTGCTGCTCTTTACCGTACCGACATTAGCAAGTTCTTCGACCTCAACCCGGATCTCGACACCTCCTGCTCCAACATCCAGCCCAACACCACGTACTGCGTCAAGGGCTGTAAGTACTCAGCCGTCTTGGTTATTCACACAACAAACTTGCTAACTCCAACTCCGACAGTCATTCAGAAGTCCTCCCCTTCCAACCAAGGTCAATGCGGTCTCTTGCACGGCAACAGCACCTGTTCAGACACGGCCGCCCCTTGCTGCAACATACAGCTCGGCAAGTGCGGCAGTTCCAGGTGAGAAGAGCCATTCTCGCCATTTCCAGCCCTCTCTACACCTCCCCCCCCCCCCCCCCTTCTTTCGGGAGAAGAGGCCAGCCGCTGACAAAACATCCCGTTCCACCGCCTCAGCGAGGACTGCGCCGCCCCTTCTTGCGATTTCCGTTTCTCCAGCGGATGCAGTGCGGCTAGCCCGGCTTCCGTCATGGGCCAAGATGTCCCCTGCTGCAATGCCAAGGGTCTCTGCGGAGCTGGGCCCGAGTTTTGCGGCACAGACGTGTGCGCCTCTGGGAACTGCACCATCAACATCGTGGAGATACCAAAGGTTCCAGGAACCGCAGGACTCCCCTGGCAGACTGGGACGACCAGGGATGGAAAGTGCGGCGGCCCCAGTGGACATACATGCGATGTGACATATGCAAACTGCTGCGGCGCCGATGGTATGTGTGGAAGCGACGAGAAGGCGTGTGGCAAGGGCTGGTAAGTCACGGCATCCCTCCGGAGTCCGCTCTGACATGGCAGAGCCTGTTCACCTTCAACTAACCCCCTCCCTTCCACGGGTCTCAGCCAGAAAGCGTTTGGGCAATGTGCGTAGTCTGAGTGACACACGTTTTTTTGTCCCGGTGGTTATGGCGTGATTGGATAGAGTATGAACAAGAGTTTGCTGTACATTTTGGAGGAGCGGCAGGAAGGGAAGGGTGCTTATAGTTTGAAAGACCAATCATGATTCTAGCCCCGGCCGCATTCATGTGCGCAAATACACACAAACACATACGCACTTAATTAGCTCGTCTCGAAGACGAGGGACCTGGGAGTAGCAGGCATCTGTCGAGATGTGGGTCCGGAATCGATCCGGAATCGAGCAAGACCCTGGCATTTCGCTTGAAAGGGCAGGTTAATGTGGTCTTGTCCAACCCTCCCTTGATACTCCGGTATCCATTTTCTAACCGAATCCTAGACAGTTTGTTTCCATCCCCTGGTCTCCTTAGCGCCAACAAACCGTTGTCTCTTCGGATCCAGCCGAAGTTCAACTCACCTTTGGCTGCTCATTTCGGGGCTAGAACCCGATACAGCGGCGGGTGCCAATATCACATACATGCATGAACGCTCTTGGAACTAACATGGCGTTGCGTCGCTGCGTGAAACTGTGCTCTTTGGCGTTGACATCCTGACATGTCACATCCGGTGACGGTCCACGCTGGGCTGGCTCCGAGAAGAATCTTCAAGCAGGCAGGGTCCGCTTGACGCCAAGCTTCACATGGCTGGTTGTGAGTCTAGCTGTTCCCGCAACTTTATCGCGTATGTGCCTTTGCTTCTTTTGAATGCCCGCTGACATCTGGTGCCCAGAAATACGAACACGCGGAAGAAAAGGCCTTCTCTGTCGCTTTGGGACATGTCCAACGTTTCTATTCGAGCGCATCGGATCTCGCTCCAGATTAGACCAAAGAAGCGAGCTACCAGCATGAAGCAGACTTACTTTGCCTTTTATTATTGTCTTCCCCGCCTTGAGTGACCGGATTATAACCAACTGCAACATTGCCAGCTGGCACACGCTCGCACGACGCCTACACCAATAAGCATTGTCATGAGACTTTTGCGCTTGTTCCTCCCGGCCCTGGCTTGGGTGGCAGCAGCGGATGCCAAGGCCGTGTTTGCTCACTTCATGGTAAGTCTTTATTGGAAAATAGGCGCAATTTGGTTGCGTCTCAAAGATGAGCAAATTTCTAACATTCGTCAGGTAGGCAATACGGAGCACTACACCGAAGCAGACTTCAGCCACGAAATCTCCCTGGCCCAGCAAGCGCACATCGACGCTTTCGCCCTCAACTTTGCCTACGGAGAGAAAACCAATGACCTTTCCCTCCCCAAGGTCTTCTCGCGGCGAACAGTCTCGGCTTCAAGCTGTTTTTCTCCTTCGACTACGCCGGAAACGGCAGCTGGCCCCAGGCCGACGTCATATCCCTCATCAAGCGGTACTCGTCGGAGCCGGCCTACTTTCTGCATGAGGGATCAAAGCCACTCGTCTCGACGTTTGAGGGGCCCAAGGCTGCTACCGATTGGCCCCTGATCAAGCAGCAGACGAACTGCTTTTTCATGCCATCTTGGTCCTCTCTTGGGGCTAAGAAGGCTCTCAAGTCGGGCGTGGCCGATGGTCTCTTCAGCTGGGCTGGCTGGCCGGAAGGACCGAATTCCATGGATACCGTCATTGATCGGTCCTATACCGAGTTCTTGGACGGCAAGCCGTACATGATGCCGGTCAGCCCGTGGTTTTACACCAAATTGCCTGGCTATAACAAGAATTGGCTATGGCGGGGTGATAATCTATGGTACGACCGTTGGACAAACGTTTTTGTTATCCAGCCAGAGTATGTCCAAATCATCTCTTGGAACGACTACGGCGAGTCCCATTATATCGGCCCACTGAACGATGATGCCTATGTTGCATTCGATGTTGGCAGGGCACCTTTCAACTACGTCAAGAACATGCCTCACGATGGTTGGAGGCTGTTTCTCCCCTACCTGATCGACATGTATAAGAACGACATTGCCACCATCACCCAGGAGGGTGTGGTGGCTTGGTATAGACAGACACCGGGCTCTGCCTGCGACGCTGGGGGCACTGTTGGAAACACGGCCGCTCAGCTCCAGTTGGAGATGCCTGCCTCCGCCCTGGCCCAAGACATGGTCTTCGTGTCCGCGCTGCTGACTTCCGGTCGTCAACTGTCTGTGACCATTGGCGGCAAACAGAAGTTGAGCTCATGGAGTGTCATCCCGCCTGATAACATCGGTCTTTTCCATGCGTCCGTGCCGTTTGAGGGGAGGACTGGAGATGTCAGGGTTGAGCTTCTCAAGAGTGGGAACTCCGAGATGGCCATCGCCGGCGCCCCCATCACCGGCAACTGCCCCAACAAGATTCAGAACTGGAACGCCTGGGTCGGAAGTGCCGTCAAGACCGTGCGGCCCACGAAGCCGACCAAGAAGGTTTCGGAGCTGCAGTGTCAGAAGGGCTGGGCCAAGGACTCTCATAACCTCCTGTGCACCTATGTCTGCATGCACGGCTATTGCCCTCCTGGCCCTTGCACTTGTAGCTGGCTCGGAGTAGCCTCCAAGTTCGCCGATGATCCGGTAGGACTCAAGGGCTTCCCAGGTCCCGGCATGACATGCGACTACTTGGGTTTGTGCAGCTTCGCTTGCGACCATGGCTTTTGTCCTGCGCCGTACTGCTACGCCGACGAGTCTTTGGAAGGGAAGTGCGTCATACCTGTCGACCCGCCAGAGCCTGAAGAGGACGACGACGACGACTCCAGCAACGACGATCTCATCTGGATCGACCCAAAGATATGGGACGAGGAGCATCCGCAAGTAACGTGCCAACCGCCATGCACGCTCGTGCTTCCCCCCTGGACGAAATTGCCAACGTCCACGATCAAATACCCAGTCATCACGGAGTCGGACAAAACAACCACCTTTACGCCAATCACCGTCTCAGAATACGAACTCTCGACCGTTGTCATCCCAAAGACCACCGAGCCAATCACTATCAGGCCGGTTATCAGCTCAACCAAGACGTGGAAGCCTGTCACCTACACCAAAGACGGCGAGCCGCGTACCTTCCGACCAACGGACCCATACCCGCCTCCGCCAGGTCCGACGCCGCCGCCGCCACCTCCGTTCAAGTTTCCGGACCCGGTTATTGTGGTTATTGGACCGCCGGCCCCGGTCGTTGAGAGATGCGCCTTCCCCGTATTGGGCTGTCCCCCGGCAATTAGCGGCGGTGATGGATGGGAGGAAGAGTATGAGCCGCAGAATGGAGATGAGGATGACGATGAGGAAGACGAACAGGTCTGCCTTTCGGGTGGTGGTGGTGGTGGTGGCGGCGGCGACGACGGTGATGGCGGCGGCGGGAGTGGAGGCGGGGGCGGAGGCGGAGGAGGCAGCGAGCCGCCTCTGAACTCTGCGGATCCGTCCAAGAACGAGAAGCATTGCTACAACAGCGGCATGGTCGTCGGGAGGGATGCGTTGGACCTCGCATCGGACAAGTTCTGCCAGTGGCTCGAGAACAACCAACGAGACGCAACCCTTGGCCCCGGCTCATTCAACGAGTTGCCCGTCGTGTTTACCGCCATCGTTCCGTTCAAGGTTGACGTCTCGGTGGAGGTGAAGACGGGCTGTTCATGGAAGGTGAACAAGGCGGAATGTCGGAGATATTCGCTTGTCCCGGTGGACAGCTGCGACTGCAGCGGGACAGACTTCAAGCACGGCGGATATGTTGAAAACAATTGCCTTAAGTTCCGGGTTGATCCCAACTGGAACGACTAGCACCGCAGCCGGCGTTAAATAGGGACAGGATATACAACACTACTTTGATAAAACTTCTTAGCTATCCCATGATTCGGTGGTTGGTAGAAGGAGGGACCTGCTAGTTTTCTAGACAGACCAAGAGATTCCGTTCATAACTCTTCGACTGCCTCGAAACGTTGTACGACATGCTCTGTTAATGATTTGTGCATTGAAGTCCGCATAAACCCGTTGTGTATGTGCGAACTGCTATTGTGGCAGTTGAGTAGACCGTCCGGACCCCTGGCAGTTGGACCCTGCCAAGACGGGGGGCTTCCGATGATGCACGATCCCGCCCGTCGCCAAGAATGACGATCGTCTGGCAGGTCGACGACTAACCGCGGCAGCGATTAAGTCCTCGAATCGACCTCTCCTCAGCTCGTCAGGGATTCGACAAGACGGTCTTCTTTGCGTCGGGGTTACAAGTTACGAGGCGGCGGCGTCGTGTCCGATGTGCCCGCAATACGAGTAACGCTGGTGCGGGCAATTCCCAAAGATCAACCGGTTTGAAGAGGCCGGGCAAGGGGCGGTCAGAGAGGCCCTGCGCATTGGCTGAGCTTACTGCCGAAGCTGCAAGTTCCAAGGCAAATGGCGAAACCTTGGAGAGGTTACGAACGTGGCGGGCATGGTCCTTGAGGCCGCCCTGGGAACCGTCCAGGTTGTCGGCTTGAATGAATAGTCCCGAGGCGGTCTGGACTACCTAGAATCCGAAGTCGTGAGGGGGGAAAATGGAGGCAATCGATCAGTCAATAGCACGCTTTGCTGCGCACCCACCTCCCGGAGCTACCCCTCCTGACGACGACGCAGCCCCCTTTCTTTTCCAACGAAGAAATGTTGGCCTCTGAGACACCCGCTGCACGAGCCAGGTCGACACGTCATGGGTACGGGGTGTCGATGAATAAGACCAGGTGGTATTAAAGACATACACAAAGGACGCGGACCGCGCGCCCCGTTTCTCAATGCAGGGACCGGCCGACCTGTCGCCTCCCACAAGTGCCGACCTTGTGCTGCATATAGTGGAATTATGAAGCCACTGTTGGGCATATGAGCTGTTCGAGACCTCGCCGCTTGAACCAAATAACAGGGACTGCTCTTTCGACGGCATTCCTGGCTGGAAACCCAGGCCGAGGGGGTTTATTTCTGTGTAACAAACCGCATGGAGCTTTGTTTGCCGGTTTGCCGCGTTTGTGGACAAGCTTTCTTTGACACGCCCCCCAGTCTCCATTTTACGTGGTCTTTTTCCTTCAGCCCAGCAGGGGTAGCTGACGCACACCAAGATGCCGAACTCCCCGGGCCGGCCGGGAAGGGGGGGGGTTGCTCTAAACCGGATTCCTACAAGGTCGTCGCTAACATCTCAAATTCCTTCCCACTGGTTGAGAGAAAGCTTCTTACGGCGTACGTACCTCTCTGATGACCCATCAGCGTTCGTCCAGTGTCGTGGCTCTCAGTCACCGTTGGACGCATCTCATCCAGTGATCTGAAGGTCCGGTCGGCAACGCATTGACGCTCTTATGTGATGAAAAAGGCTAGGTTTGATTTCCCACCCCGTCGGATCCAGAGATCCATCCGAGAACGAGGAGGTGGGAGAGGTGTCTCGACATGGACCTCAGCTTTCGATAGAGCTGCCGATGTTCCGGGCAACCCCGCCAAAAAAAGGGAACCAAGCCCACGGCTTCTACGTCAGGCCATGTCGGGTAAGGCTAACTCGGCAGACGGGACGTCTCGATAGCTGCCAGTAGACAATTGTTCCTCTCCCCACATGGGTTAGTGTCTCTCAGCTAATGCCTCCCGTCTGTTTCCTCCAGGGACGCGGGCCGGGCGGCGGCGGGCATTAATTGATGGGCTGGGAGGTCGGACGGGGGTTTCCGTGGGACCTTGATACCTGTTGATGCAGCACCCAGATCGACCCCCTTCGTCATGTCGTAGAGAGGGGTTGGAGATCAGGGGCAAAAGGTTTAGGGTCGCTTCTCGAAATAGACAAAGCAAGCTTACCTTGGCCGGACCCAGGACGATCACATGAGAGCTGGGTCTGGAGGGGGATAAGAACCCCTCGAGCTGCCCCTCCTTCTGATGTAGCTTCGGTAGTCTCAAGTTGAACCAAGCTCAATCATCACCAACAACAACACACACTCAACACCCAATTCTTACCAACCACCACCAAGACTACAGAATGTTCGGATTCGGTATGTCTCGAGGCCTTGTTACCAAAGATCCCAGCTGACAGCACCCCACAGGCGAAGCCAAGGAGCACCGTGATGCCGTCTACGGCCAGCACGAGGCCAAGTTCAGCCACGAGATCGTCGCCGGCGGCGCGGCTTTCGAGGCCATGAAGCTGTTCGAGGACCGCCAGCGCAAGAACGGTACGAGCCCTCACGATTGTCGATCTAATATACCCCAACTGACATCCACTGCAGGAGAGCCCGTCAAGCACGCCTTCGCCAAGGAGATGCTCGTCGGCCTGGCCGGCGCCGAGGTCGACAAGCTGTTCGAGACCAAGGGCCTGGACTACCTCGACCGCGAGAAGGCCAAGCGCCATGCTGAGAAGCAGGCCGAGCACCTGTACCAGGAGCAGTACGGCGACATGGAGGAGTACAACCCGTGAGTCTACAAGCACTGCCGTGCGGTATTCATAACTGACATTGGACAGTGAGCGCCGTGGACGCCACCACCACATGGAGTAGAGGATATCAATAACGGCCGAGATACACGTTTATAGTATGACGAAATGAAGAATGTTAAACAAATTGGACATTATGCGTCGTGACGGTCAAATAGGTATCAGGAACTAACAATACAGGCGGTCGTTTCTCATCACATCTCAGCGAGATTCAAGGCTTCCGTCGTTACTTGGCATCAGCAGTGGCCATCTCGACCGGCGCTCCCTTGACGTCCACCGTGCCGCCGGCAATCTGCTCAAACAACCTCTCCCTCTCCTTCTGCAGCTCCGCGCGCGTCTCCTCCAGCGTCCTCTCCCGATCGCGCAGCTCCCGCGTCAGCTGGGCGTGGCGGTCCTTGGTCTCCTGCAGGAACCGGCCCAGCACCTGCGCGACCTTCTCGACCGACATCTTGGACCGCTTGATCTCGTCGTGGAAGGCCATGTCGGTGAAGATGTTGTCGAACAGCACGTCGCTCATCAGGTTGCCGTGGTTGATGCTCACGGGCGGCAGGTCGCCGACGAAGGGCGTCATGCGCTGGGCCTGCATCACCAGCATCCGCGCCTCCTGCGCCGACGACTCGGCGCGCTGCAGGGCGCTGCGCTCCAGCATGTCGGTCATGGTGCCGCCGCCGAACATGTCCATGCGCGAGTGGCTGAGGGCGTCGTCCATGCTGCGCAGCGCGTCGCCCATGCGCGTCATGCCGTCCGTCAGCAGCCGGATGGCGTGCTGCTCGGCCTCGGCGCGGCCGCGGGTGTCGTGGTAGGCGTGCAGCGCGCCGGCGGCGGTCTGCTCGCGCGAGTCCTCCTCGGGGAAGCTGGGCGTCGGGCCGGCGAAGATGGAGTCGTAGAGGGAGTCGAGCTCGCGCTGGGCGTCGTCGTGGCGGCGGGCGCGCTCCTCGAGGGGCCCGCGGGCGGCGGTGGCCTCGTCGAGCTGGTGGCGCAGGTTCTTGTTGATCTCGTTCTCGCGGTGCTCCTCCTGGAGGACGTCGAAGTACTCGCGCTCCTCCTTGGCGGCCTTCTGGTCGAACTTGTCGCGCTTGCCGACGGCCTTGTGCATGAAGCGGCGCATGACGCTGTCGCGGTACTTTTCGTGGTCCTTGAGCTCCTTCTTGCGGCGCAGGTCGAGGTCGCGCACGTTCCTGTCGGAGGACTTGAGCTGGAGCTCGAGGTCGGCGATGAGGCGGCGCTGCTGGGCAAGGTCCGGCACGGCGTGATCCGTGTCGGCGAGGACGGAGAGGAGCTCGCGGTTCTTGACGGCCGCCTGGCGGATCTTGGCCTCTACGTCGGCGGACATGGTGGTAGTTTGCAGTTGTGTTGTGTTTGGAAGTGTTGGTAGGTTTGGTCAAAAGTTGTCTTGGTGCCTGGCGTGAGACACCTTGAGGATTAAAGTGAGGGTATCGCCGGGTCAAAAGCTGTGAAAAGGGGGCGAAAGGGGCAAACTTTGCCTTGTGCTTGGGAAGCAATGTCAACACCAACACCGTCCAGGCGTTCACGGCGAGGGACGGGCCCTTATGAGGCCCTCTGGCTCATCATGCCGCCCGCCCAGCGATCCTTGGCAGTTTGCCCAGCCCGCTGCTGTGCCAAGTGAAAACAGAGACACGGAGAGGCAATAGCATGATGGCGCAAAGTCGGACCATGACATCAGACCCTCACACGCCTCCAAAGTCCCTAGGATGCGGCACGGAGCAAAAGGTACCCAATGCGGGGGGGAAACTAGACAAGATGTGAAGATCTGCCAATCGTCTCATTGACTGCTGCGGGGATCATCGATGCTTGTAGGGCTGCGCCACGGACCGAGACAGCGGGACAGATGCTCAGCCACGGCAAGTTGAGGGGAACTATGCCGTGTTTGGACTCCCTGCTCGCCCTATTTCGTCTATTTGTACACTTTGCGTCCAGGCAGACGGCGTGTTGTTGGTTGGTAAGACGCCAAGAGACTTGCAATTGGGAGATGGGGACATGCCAAGGGCGAAGGATTAGCCCGAGTGAGCTTCGAGAGCGGCTAGTCTCTGGATATGATGCGGACATTGAGTGGCTGCGAGGCACCCAGCGAGCAGGGATCTTCGCTTCTGGGGCTGAGCAGGGCGCATGGGAGAACCCGGCGGGAGGCCATCGTGGCTGGTGGCATATTCAGAGTCAAGGGGTCTCGAATCAAGTGGTCTTGTGTGAGTTGGCTGCCTGTTGATTGCCAGAGACTACCATAGTACCGGCAACTTGTATTAATCCGTTGTGCTATGGCCGACTTAGCCAAGACTCAACACTTACACGAAGCATTCATTTCATGCCGTCCCTACCCACGCTGGAAGCCCAACTACCCAACTTCATGCACGTCGCCGCCCTGTTGTCACTTGTAAAGAATCAGACCAGGTGGACGGGTTGCTTCACGTCAGCCTTGTCGATCGCCGCCCAGAAATGGCCGCCACGTGGCGATGCCAACAAGGCTCTCGAAATGCATCATCGTCGGCCTCGCAAGGGTCAACCCCGTAGCCTCATCATGCCCTATTCGCCAATCACTTAACTTGGTCTTGTTCTCAATAATGCCGCTGTATTGATGCCATCGCCAACTTCTGCTGTCGCCAGCTCACAATGTTGATTCCCGTCTTTGCCCATGTCTCTCAGAAACCCAACCCAACCAGACTCCCAGTCTATATCAAAACACGTCCGTCTAATAGCACATTGCCTCGACTCCCGCACGACTCACGGCTCGTCCTCGGCCCCCGACTCGTAGTCCAGCCCGTCCATGCTCTCGCCATCGCGGCTCGCGAGGTGGATCGGCCCCTTCTTCCGCGGCTCCCTCACAAACGTCAACGCAGCGCACGTCATCGCGGCCAGCATCGACACGTAGAACCACGGCAGCCCCCTCCAGAGCCCCTTCTTCTCCAGCCCGACCGAGAACGCCCACGCCAGCACCGGCCCGCCGAGCGGCGACCCCAGCGTGTCGACCATGCTCGTCAGCGCGTACAGCCGCGACGTGTGCTCCGGGTCCACGAACTCGGTGATCATGGCCCGCGCCAGCGGCCCGCTCGCCGACCCGAACGTGCCGATCACCAGCCCGAACACGAAGACGACAATCTCCCGGCTCAGGCCCTCAACGAGCGCGCCCGCCGCCATCATCCCGTACGACGCCCGCGCCAGCAACGCGTCCTTGCCGAACCCGGAGCGCCGGAACCGGCCCCGCGGGTCCACGAGCGCCCGCGACAGCCACGGCAGCAGCACGAGGATGCCGAGGTGCAGGAACCCCAGCGGCGAGAGCAGGAAGCTCGTCTGCGCGAGCGTCCAGCCAAAGTGCTTGCTGACGTACTGCGACAGCGTCGTCGAGTGCGCCGACATCAGCGCGCTCTGCACCAGCGACGGCGCCAGGCACAGCAGCACGTTGCGGTTGCGGAGGATGCCGAGGGACTGCCGCAGCTCGTGCAGGCCGCTGGCGAAGGCCTCGCGGACGGCCACGGCGAGCGGGACGTCCGGCTGCAACACCGGGCCGCCGCCGGCATCGAGCTTGGGGCGCAGCGTCTCGGGGAGGAGGACGGCGGCGAGGAAGACGAGGGGCATGAGGAAAAAGACGAGGCGGATGGGCACCCAAGGCCCGAAGCGCTCCATGAGAAAGCCCGCGGTGACCGGGCCGATGAGCCCGCCGACGACGGCGCCGACGGAGAGATAGACGAAGTTGGACGCGCGGTCGTGCTCGGTGCTGACGTCGGCGGCCATGGCGTAGACGTTGTTGAACAGGACGACGATGCCGCCGCCGATGAGGCCAAAGACCATGCCGAAGAAGAGGTAGTAGATGTTGAGCTCCGGAAACCACGTGAGCATCAGCGGCGCCCAGGTGAAGGTGAGGACGGTGCCGAGGTACGCCAGGAGCAGCACCGCCTTGCGGCCGATTCTGGGACGAGTCAGCATCATGAAGATGTCACTGTGGACGAAGACTCACCTGTCCGATAACACGCCGTAGGGAAACGCGACGAGCATGTTGATGACGGCGCCGAGCAGCGACTGCCAGCCAAAGAGCCAGGCCAGCTGCTTCTGCACCTCGTCGGCCTTGCACTTCATCTCGGGAATCTTATCGGACGGGCTGAGGCGGTAGTGCTTGTGGCAGATGTCGTCCTCGATGAGCCGCAGCAGCGGGATCATGAGCAGGGTGGCGCTCGTCGTGAAGGAGAACTTGAGCAGCGCGAGGAGGAGGATGACGGCCCGCGGAGAGCGAACCTGGAACCGGAGCAGCACGGCGTTGACGCGCAGCGCGGCGGCCCAGAGCGCGCCCCCGATGCCGCCGCCGCCAGTCCACCCCCCGAGCCCCGGCGGCGAGGTGTTCCATTTCGGCCGCGTCTGCTGGAACGCCCGGAAGGCGCCGGACCCGGGCGCGTCCGCGGGCAGGCCGTCTAGATCGGCAAACTCGGCGCCCATGAGGTGCGCGGCCTCCACCTCGTCCGACAAACGTGGCATTTTCTGCTCGAGCTGGCTCTGGTCGGCTTTCTTTCTACTTTACTGCGGGGGAGTTGCAGAATGAAACCCGGAGCCATCGAGAGATTGGCCGCTCAAAAAATGGGATGAATTTTGCCAGTAGAAAGGAAAGGGGTGAGGAGCGAAGAAAGGGATGAAGGATACAGTAAGTATCAACTGTGATGACGACGCCGCCGGCATGGAATTCCATCGCCAAGCCCTCCGTTTCAGCTGGGCCCCCAGGCGGGCGCTCAATGCCCCGAAGCTTACCGGAGCTGAACCTTGCACGGCGATCTGGCAGTCTCCATGTTGTGAGATGCGGTCGCTGGAGTGAGATAAAGGGGTACTTGGATACGAGTTGAAATCCATGGAGTTTGTGGGGGATCTCAGGTAGCGAGATAACACATTCCCCCTTCGCTAAATCAATCATTTCCGCGCATTCGCTCGCATTCGCTAATCCAGCGACAGTCCCAGGGCTTATTTAGCAGTCGTCAATTGGTCCCGACAAGAGCCAGTGATGCAGCAGAGACGGCGGCTGTATGACTTCAGTGCTGATGGAGGCCATGACCAACTTATTGTTGCGCCTCCCGAGGAAGCGCGGATGATGGGAATGGCATGCCTTACAACACTGATTTGGCGGCCTCGAAGTCTCATTGAGTTTGGGCAGTGCGACTGTTCTTGCTCCATTGCCTGGTACTGACTTGCTCTCGCCTTGATTCTCAACGGGTGATGGGCGTCAATATTACTCAATCAGACAACCACCTCACGCAACTCTATTTAGCCGTTATTCCAGACACTTTTATCGCAAATTGAGCGCATATCAACTCGAAGGTGATCGCGATAGTAGTTCAACCACTTGGCACATGAAGCTGCTCTTTGAGTAGTGTGAGGCCGACCATTGAGGCTGTGAGAAAGATGAAATGGTTGGCTCTTTACCCACACCGGAAAATGGACGTGTCTCCGGACAGTTGGCCTGTTGGCAAGGCAGACTCGTCTTGCAGCGGAGACTCACGCAGCCAAGAAGAAGCGCAGTTGGTTGGATTGCAGCGTGTCATGATGGAACCTCTTATCTTCAACACACCAACGCCCCATCATCTTGTTTGATTCTCGTCTCACCGCATGACCACTCAGCAATGTCAGATCTGCCAATCGAACAGCTCAACTACTTCGACCACAGGAGGGACCTCCCATTCAAGGACCTATTCCTAAACCGGGAGCGGCTGGCCCTCGCCAATCCACACACTTGCTCGCACTGCAGCAGTTACTTCGTCGCGAGATCAACTGACAAGGAAATCTTGCCCGGCGAATGGTCGCTGCAACCAAAATTCAAGCTTCAACAGGCGGTAGAGGCCGCACAGGCAGGGTGCCTTCTCTTTGCATGGATCGTCGACACCGCGGCCACGTCCTCCAAAATCACCAGGGACGGCTTGAGCGAGGGTGACACGCTTTTGCTGTCCGGAACCGTACGAATTTCGTCCTGTGGCACACCAATCCCCTCTCGTTGTACAACCCTACTCGTTTCTATGGTAAGACGGCCGAGTTAAGGGGATGGGCGCAAGGAGGTAAGCTAGGTTGAGCTCATAAGGAGGCCGCATTGTACTCAAGCTGACTCCCAGTGCAAGGCGACGTAGCTGCGCGATACATATCGGACAGACCACCTGAACACAAAACATCCCCCAAATCTCTAGAGTTCGCTCGAACGAGCCTCAGAACTTGCCTCGCTTCTCACCAGCGGTGCAGGCTTCAAGGTGACCCCTCCTCGCGGGAGGCGCCCTCGCAACCGGAAGTTTTGGGCCTCGGGGACGCTCCTGCGAGACTGATTCATATCACCGCCGACGGAGAGGCGCTTCATGTTCGCGTGGTAGATACGCTGCTTCTAGACGACTCGGAGAAGGAGAGCCTCGCCAACAAGGGTTATGTCACGCTGTCGTACTGCTGGGGCGGCGACCAGCCCGTCAAACTGACAAAAGGCAGCGAGGCAGCTCTCAGAAATGGGATCCCTTCGACTGCGCTCCCCAAGACTTTGAGAGACACCGTTTGGCTTTGCAACGTCCTCGAGCAGCAGTTCCTATGGATCGACGCCTTGTGCATCTTCCAGGACACAGACTCTGACAAGGAACTAGAGATTGCCAAGATGGCAGCGTATTATGGAAAGAGCGTCTTGACAATCTGTGCCGCATCAACGGGCCACTGCGACGGGGGCCTCTTCAACGAAGACGACACCCCCGAATTCGGGCTCGGGCCTATTCAAATGTCGTTTCACGCTCCAGACGGGGGCCGCGGCAACGTTTTCCTCTCGTGCAGGCCACAGCGAGAGCCAGAGATACTGACAACCCGCGCCTGGACATTACAAGAAACCATGCTGTCACGGCGGATGCTGATCCTCGCCACCGACGAAGTCCACTGGCTGTGCCGCGCAGAATTCTGCCCTTGTTCCGCCGAAAAGCTGACCCCGCGGACCTCTGGCAACCTCCAGGGCGACATCGAGGGCATCTCCACGATGGACAGCCTGGGGTTCCGGCCGCTGTGGGACCAGTGGCGGCAGATGGTCATCGAGTACTCGAAGCGCAGCCTGGGTTTCGCCGCCGACAAGCTCCCGGCCGTCTCGGCCCTGGCCAAGGTGATCCGCGACGCCGCGCCCGTCAAGCAGTCCGTCATCTACCTCGCGGGCCTGCAGGTCGAGTACGAGAACCGCTGGTCGTGGGCCAACGAGCTGATGTGGCGCGCCAAGTCGCGGACGAGGGCGCGCCCGCGGCCGTACCGAGCGCCGTCGTGGTCGTGGGCCAGCGTCGACGGAGAGGTGCTGCCGAATTCCGCAGTCTACTTCAGTCACTGGCATCCTGATTCTGAATTGCCGGAAAGCCTGTGGCCGGAGCCGGCGGACAGGTTTCACGTGGAAGACTTTGATGTGACTTTTCAGAATCCACGGCTGCCGTGCGGGATGGTGACGGACGGGTTCTTGCTTATTGAAGCCCGGGTCCGCGAGTTGGGGAAGCCATCGAGCATGCCGATAGTCCTGGCCTCGAATGATGGGTCTGCTTCTGAGGATCCGGATGCGTCCACCAGCGACTTCTTGGAGGTCTATGCAGACACAGACGACTGTAGAGATGTGATCGAGAGAGCCATCAGCGGGGATGGTCATGTTTACATGACGGAGGTGATTGAATTACCGCCAGGCGGCCTAATCCTTTTACCTCGCCCTGGCTCCGATACGCGGGAATTTGAACGAATTGGATGGTTCCAAGCCACGAGATTACCAGAGCTGGATGAAGAAGATATAGACAGGGGAAAGATGGAAGCTCTTTTCAAGGGTGAACAGGTTCAGAGCCTGAGGATCGTTTAAGGTCCCTGGGTTTGTGACTGCTGTAGACGGAAAATACAGGTTGTTGTGAGGGTTCGGCCACAACGAACTGGAAGTACCAGAATCTCAAATTAAAACTACTTGATTCGTCACTGCAAGTCCTTAAGCTCCTTCCTCGGCCACGCGCTGTGAGTTGGTGGAGGGAGCTCCTTATCCCACGCCCACTTCTCGGTCAAATGCGCGCTTAAAGAGCCTTGAAGCAACTGTACGACGTACTTGCCAAGCACGGGCAGGAACTTCCAACCGTGAAATGAGCCGACGGTTGCAACGTAGAGATTCTTGCTGCCAGAGTGTGGCGAGATGATGAAGTCCTCACTAGGCGAGACCGCCTCCCTGAGAAAGAGTCAGTGACACGGTTTGTCGTGGAGATGAGAAATACACACCAGCAGATACGGTAGTTCTCCACCTTGAAGTCATTGCTGAGCTTTCCATAGATGCTCTTACCCGCAAAGTCCACGTCTTCCTTCAGAGAAGCCGGGACGTCAAGTTGCGCATAGTCGGGCTCCGAGGGGGGTCTCGAGATCTGGCTGCCGTTCGGGTGCGGCTGGGTGTTTCTGTAGATGATCTGTCCCCAGAACTTAAGAGTCTTGTCTCCCGAGTGTGGAACGCTTCCGTTTGTTGCCCCTGTTATTCGTGTCAGTAATACTTTACAGCCCAGAAATACTATCGCACGGGATGCTTGACTTACCTCGCTCAGGCGGAACGCCTGAGATGCCGACCGGCCCGTCAGACAGCTTCGAGTCAGAGACAGGGGTGAATCCCTCAGTCACTGCCGCGGCAACGAATCTCTCCCCCGCCTGAAGCTCAGGACGATCCGGCGCGCTGTCGGCGAGCAACTTGGCCGTGTACGCGCCCGTAGACAAGACGACAGTCGAAGCCTTGATGCTCTCACCCGAAGCCGTGACAACGCCCGTCGTCGCCCCGTCACCGTCAAACTCCAGCCTCGCAACCTCCGACTGCACGTACGCAACCCCGAGCCTGACAGCCTCCTCAATAGTCGCCCGCAGCGCCTCCTTCGCCTCCCCCCACCCGCTGTTCTTGTTGACAAACACCTCCTTCACGCCGGTGTAGTCCCCGTCCCCAAAGATGCCACCATATTCCTTCCGCGCCTCGTCGACCGACAGCCCGAACAGGCCCGAGTCGACGCCGAGCTGCTTGTAGTTGTCCTGCACCCGCTGCGAGAAGTCCGTCGTCGAGACCCAGTACACGCCGCTCTCGTGGTAGTACGGCTTCCAAAGCGGATCCGCGGCCCAGAGCTCCTTGGCCTCGAGGGCAAGGCGCATGTAGTCGATGTCGGCGTAGTCGGCGCGCACGACCTTGTTCCAGTCCCACGAGGCGGCGACACGGATGGGCGCGTCGAAGGCGTTGCGGTCGACGAGCGTCACCCGGGCGCGGGGTTCGGCCCGGATGAGGTGGAGCGCCGTCGATGCGCCGAAGACACCGGCGCCGACGATGAGGTATGACTTTTCTGCCGATTCGCTCATTTTGATGAGTGTGATTTTGAGTTGATCAGATGCACTAGAGTAAGCTTAGTCCTTTTTTTGGATCGTTGAAGAGGAGATCAACGTTGTCTGAGGTGAGCTTTGAATGTCGATTCGTCCCCGAAGCCGCCCGCACGAGTCTCCATCTTATCTTGTGACGTCATCTGATTGGATGGGCACACAATCAACATGTTGCAGATGATAACTCCATAAGGCACAGATTGCATGATCACTTCGAGATATGAGTGGTTACGGACTTGCATGGCCGGCTGTGTGTGTTTGCCGACTAAGTTGCTGGGCCTCGTGACCTGAGCTAATGGTCCGGGTTCACTGCGCGCTGATGATCCATGTTAAGATTCAGAGATTGACTGCCTTTCATGAATAGATAAATGTTTTCAACCATTCTACCTAAGCGACTTATTCATACACACACTTTCGACCTCTCCGAAGGACAATCGGCTTCGATAGCGCGTGCATGGCCGGGGCCCGTGTCTCGGGACCTTGAAACTAATCGATTGCGATTTTATATCCAGGGCTCAATCCTTCATGTAACAAGTTCAGTGAGACATCAAATAATGATTGAGTTCAAATTATTGAGGCTCGCTCCAACTTCAACGTTATTGTCAAAGGCACTCATTTCGAGCCTCTCACTTTGGGATGCCAGTGCACACACGCATTTGATCGGAAGATTGGGTACAGTTGATACGGATTAGTTATGAAGCCAGCTTCATTTTGAGAAATTCATCACTCTGAAAGAAAAAGTGACATGACACCATAACAGAGAAGGTTGAGCTGAGTTCCAAATTATGAACACCATTCTCCGTTGTGAATCTGAGGATGAATTATGATCCCATCACCTGCAGTATCTTGTGGGATAAACTCAAGCAGGGGAAATCAGAATCACGTAAGACCTCTCTGTTCACAGAAATCCTTCGATTGACTTTGTCAGCAGTCCCGCACTGATTGGGCGGACAGATCGACAGCATTCATGACCTGGTTGAACATTCAATCAAACACTTTGATGATGAAACCCGAAAGTGCCGGAACAGGATTCTCAAAACAATTCCCTTTATTCATATCATTAAGGTCAAGATTTCGGCTTATTCTTGGTTGTTGACAGAGACTCTATCCGGACAGTTGCGTCCCATTCTCAGCAACTCAACTTCTAAATTCCCCGTTGGCTTTAATGACGATATCGAACGTGTGCCAAGTTTGGCCAGCCTTCTTATTCAGTTAGTTTAATGACACAGGAAAGCTCGGGCTATTCCCTTGTGCATCTTACGCAGCCATAGCTACAGTAAAGAATCCTATGAAATTGTTGACCAGATTCCTCAGGCGGCGAAAATCCCGTCTTGGCTTGACATCTCTCCTTTACTACTAATTACAGTACGAACAAATACAAAGACCAATGAGAATTAAACATGAGCTCATATTTCGGAAATTTCGCCGACGACCCAGATGATTGGGTCAGGCTTAAGGTAGGAACACTTCCACTTGCATTCCCAATCCTCCTACGATGCCAGACAAGTCTCACTTCATGACTCTGCCCGGGCGCCACACTCAATCCTCCTCCAATCAAGGCGTGATCCTCCTGTCCATAACAACTGTCCGGTTCAGACTGGGTGAAAGACAAGACCAGTGAGGAATTTCTTCTTGGCCCCCAAGAACACGACCTCGGATGAGAAGCCATCCGGCATTTGCCCAGCGTCCAGGGGAGATTCTGCCCAAAAGCGCCGCATGATGGCGCCGTTGAAAAGCCACGATCGGCATTTTAGTTGAACGTCGATTCCAATATCGGTCCCGAACCAGGTTTGCGCACGTCACTGACTCTGCTCAAAGATGAGTTGGGACACTTTCAACAGCAAATTGCAACTGGGCCAAGGAGACGCCAAGGAGCTTGTTCAAATATTGACGCTACCGCACATAACAACTGGCACTTGCATCCGGCAAGCGTCTCTTCCGCCGCCGAACCCCAACTGATCGGCGGCGTTATAACCGTGAGCCTGGTATCGCGCGGGGCGCGCGCCTCCCGGATCGGGGCAGAAATGGTTGTTGCCAAGAAGCTCCGTGTCCGAACCCTTGCGATATCAGTCAGGCTTGGGTGAGACTTGCAAGCAGCACGGCGCAATCTCATTTTGCTTGGCCCATTCATCGCGATAGTCCCCCAGGCCACGGCAATTGCATCTGGTTCATTGGGGAACAAGGTCGTCGTGCCTGCGGTGCTTGGCTCACAGAACACATCACCAGAGACCACAGCGGCGTGGGCTTGGTTCTGTCTAAGTAGGAATTAGGCGGAAATGACAGCTTCCGAGAACTGGGCGTTGTTTGTCTTGCCAAGCTGGTTCATGTATATATAGGGAAGCGAGTCCGCATCGTGAAGTTGTAATATTCTTGGTATCACTGCCTCACACCCACGCATCCACTCTTCAAACTTCACACAACAACTACTGTATATCTTACCTGTTACTTCACTGTCTCAACCGGCACTACCACCATAATGAAGTTCTCTCTTCTCCCCATTGTCCTGGCCACCGCTGTCTCCGCCAGTCCCCTCCAGCTTCTTGAAGATGTTACCAACCTCGTCTTCCACAAGGGTGGCGACGGTAAGAAGAGCAGTTGGGGACCCTCAGGTCCCTTTCACTTCACCTCGACCTACGACGTTGTCGCGACACCCGACCAGGTCGTCGACAACAACAACGCCGCCACCGGCGGTCTGGCCGGCGCTATTGGCTACTACAGCTACGGCATCAACTCCTTTGAGAATGTGATTTGCTACAACATCACCCTGGTAAACTTCCAGGGCGAGTACCAGTCGCCCGCTCTGACGGCCACTCACATCCACGAGGGCCAGAAAGGCCGCGCCGGACCCCCTCGGTCAGTTCACCTCTTAACCGGGTTCCCTCCATGCCGAGCCTGTATACTTACATGACGTAACAGTATTGCTTTCCCCAACCCTGTCCCGGTCGAGGGTACCACAAACGTCCGCCGCAGCGTCGGCTGCATGTCCGGCCCCTTCCGCACCGGCGTGAACGCCACCGGCACTCAGACCGACAACGGCGAGGGCTTCACCGTCAGCCGAATTGAGGCGGACCCGTCCATGTTCTTTACTGATGTCCACTCCAGCTTGGCTGTTCCCGGTGCTGTCCGTGGGCAGCTCAGCGACGGAGTCAACCAGGATTGCGACTAAGCGGAGTCTGGACCGGGAGATAGTTGGTGTTCTATTCTAATCGGTCTGTTGAAACAGGACAGCCGAGATGTGTGATATTTGCGGGTGTAGATATTATCTCACATCGCTACCATTTCATAATTTTAATGATCAATGATTTTGCCGAAGCTGTTCCCCTGTTGTGTGTAACAGTCTAGTACATCTTGGCTGCGCTGGGGCGCTCCTGAATAACTACTTCCAGGCCCGGACATGACTTTTGTCTCGGCGGAGGCTGCTGCCAACTTGAACATGTTTGTCGTAAACCAGAAAATACCGGATTAACCGACACAAGCGACGTTTCATGGCTTCGTTGCAGCGGCACACAATCCAATAAGTCATAGATCGATCACTGGGGGTCAGTTCCTAGGGAAGCCTGTCTGAAGAGGTTCGGGGGCACAACATGCCCTTGGAATGCCCCCTGGAATGGATGGTTGATTTGACTTAGACATTGCATGTCTCGCTTCCCCAAAGTCCTGCTCCCCCAGACTCAATTGGAAAGCGTCGTGGAAATTGACGTCTCCAGCTGTATGGACTTTCTACTAGCAAATGTCGCGACAGTTGACCTTTCGTTATATTTGCACCTGGAGAATGCTTCTCTCTCAACAACAACAGAGGTTGTGTCTTTGCAAGTTCAAGCGTTGCGCAGAGCTCAAGTTTCAAACGTGCTGTTGCAAATGGCAGAAGAAAAAAGCCCCCGGATCCCACCGGAATTATTCAAGTGTACACCCGTTCCTAGCCGAAAACTGTCCTTCTTCGTATCAGCGCACGTGAGAGCTACATGGATGGCGTGATTAATTGGCCGTTGCTCCGCATTTCTGGCGTTCTGGCATCGGCCGCGCTTTCTTACACTCTCGCCAACAACACGCCGTTCGCCGAGGTCTCGATGAGAAGCAGATTCACCGGTCCACCGACAGACACCGAAAATAGCTTTACGATGACAATGGTGACACACTCCACGCCGCCTACTCCGCAGGGAGACTTGAAAACAGTTGTGGAAAGTCGCACGAGGGAATGGCATTTCCATATTTACTACCTGTTGCAATCGCCCGTCGAGACTGCTGCTGCCCTTGCTCTCCGTGATGCAGTCTTGAGGCTTCGCCGCGATGGTGAGTTTCCAGAGCTTAGTGTACATCGCTGCAAGGATGCTTTTGCTCACTCCTGGTCGCAGGTGCATTTGTCGCTGTCCCTTTGTTCAGAGTCAACGAGCATCCTATGGGACCGCATCCCGCTGGGTCGTACGAAAGTGAGTAACTTTTACTGGCCAAATCGGACGACTTCTGTGCTCTTTGCATGTTCGCTAAGATTTTGTGCCTTAGTTTGGGTTCCCGACTCCTCCTTCTCGGACGTGTTTTTCTACTTAGCAGCAAACAGGGGCAACTTGAGGTGGGTTCTCGAGCCGTCCCATGTCCTGCGCATCCTTCTAGATCTAACATCATTCTCAGCATCCTCGTCCATCCCCTGACATCTAGTCAGCGTAAAGACCACGAGACGCGGAATGCTTGGATGGGCACTCCGTGGCCGATTTACTTAGACAGTTTGCCGTCTGATGGCGATGTCCCATATCAGTATCCTGAATTGGGCCTGGGCTGGTCAACGTCGCCGGAGCAAGAGATTTCCCTAGAAGAGAGGCGCAGAAGGGGCGCGGAGATTGAAGCACTATTAGCCAACGACCCAGAGGCTGCACCAGCGCCAAAGGATTGAAGGCATATTTCACTTTCTTGAAGAAAGACTAGGCGCTTCTGAATTACTTCCGGACTTATCGCAAGCAATTTTCTTTCCATCCTAAGGCCTGTCGCCAATAGCCATCACCGCCCCGGGGGGGTTCCCAGCAATGTCCAGACTAGAGCTAGAGACAACTGAAGGAATCAAAATATCATAAACTTGAGACTCAAAATAGTATCGTAGAAATAACCAAAAGTTATCGGACAACCAGAAACTCAAGGGATAGACTATTCTCTTTAGAGCAGGTGTCTTCTCCACCAAGCTTCCTCCTCATCCAGCCAAATCCTCGGGCTGCCCGGTTTGCCAAACATGTGACCCTCCCCCGGAACCTCTCGAATGTGAACATCACCTCCTTTGTCTTTGACTGCCTGGTAGATGAGTCGGGCCTGTTCAATCGGCACCACAGTATCTTCAATGCCATGTAAAAGAAACAAGGGAGACTCGATCTTGTCCGCATGAAACAGAGGACTCCGCTCACGATATCTCTCTTCTTTTTGTTCTTCGGTCATACCGGGATCGAGTACCAGAGCACCCATGTACTCAGACTCAAGCTTGTGGGTGGACTCGTCCAGTTTCTTGACGTCGCTCACTCCACAAACGCAGAAGCCAGCGTCGAAAGTCTGTGGATGCCGGACCAGGGCTTGGAGGACATTGTACCCTCCAGCACTCGCGCCCACGATGCCTACTTTTCCGACTCGTCCTGCGGCGACAAGGTGATCGGCAACTTCGGCGGCGTCATCCGCGTCAACGATTCCCCAGTTTCTGAACAGAGCTTCTCGATATTCTCTACCGTGCCCAGTCGATCCAGTGTAGTTCAATGCCAGGTATGCATAGCCTCGTGCAGTGAAGTATTGCGTACGTAGTTTGAGGCCTGAGCCAGTATACCCGGTAGGTCCTCCGTGGGCAGAAATGACCAAGGGGGGAAGAGATCCCTCTGGGGCCAGGAATTTTGGGTTGCGTGGCATCCACAGAATGCTGTAGATCATACGTGAAGGGGTGCCCTTTGAGGGGAACTGAACCAGCTCTGGCTTTGAGAAGAGGGTCTCTTCCAGCTTGTCGTCCGTGGTCTCTCTCACAGTCTTGACCTCTCCGCTTGAGACTTCAATCTTATACAGAGCAGATGGAGAAGTAGATTGCTCGCCAATGACAAGGACGGAGGTATCGCTGAGTCGTGCCACCGAGTCGAAAGAGATGGCGCACAGGTTCGATGGGCCGATGAGTTTCCAATCGTTCTTCTCCAGGTCGATGATAATCAGCTTCGCCTGACCAAAAACGATTGCAGCTGCCACGACTTTTGTGGCAGATAGCGGTGCGTATGTGTGGCTGTCAAAATATTAATGAACACTCTTTCTTCTGTCTTGCAGAGTGAGTGTGGAACGAGGCTTACCTTCCCTGGAACCATCGGATTTCTCCGATCTCAGCATTTTCGAGCCCTTTAAGCTTGATTTGAGATGGTTTCTGTTCACCAGGGGCAATTCTATGCAGTTGCCGGAAGCCATCGACTTCAATGCAAACGAACAGACTCCCGTCAAGACCCCACCGCGGCTCGGCTGCGCCTTCACGGTTGGCGCCGGCCACCAAGACCGCGTTCTCGACAGAAGCCGAGGGAGTCCAATCAGCAACAAAGATTTTGCCTGCAGAGAATGGTAGTTCCGGCTGATCCCACTCGATCCAGGTCAACCTATTGCCGTCTTCACTGAATTGCGGGGTGTAGTAGAAATCGGCCCCTGTGACGACACGCTTCACTTCGCCATTCTCTGAATTGATGGCGACAATGTAGTTCTTGATCCCTTGAGGTGTGTTGATCTCGTGGTCTTCCTCAATGGCGAGGACCCATGGGCTATCTGGGTTCGCGCTGAAGTTGGAGTATCGCAGCTTCGGATCGCCGGTCAGATCCGTCACCTTTCCAGTGTCAGGGTCCAGGATCTTGACGGTGTTGTCCTTGTTAGAGAACATGATGCGGCCATCCGAGACAACATCGTATGGTGAGCCTCCATACTCGTAGACCGTATTATGGGCGCTGTAAGGAGCTGGCAGCAAGTCCTTCAGGCCGTCCTCGGTGATTTCCACAACACTGTTGCGCCCATCGTCCTTGGTCTCGTTGAAGAACGCGCGTCCGGACTTTCGCTGTAGTTTGTATCAGTCAAGATCGACAGCTCCTCACAACTTTCAATCCTCACATGCACTCGCGGGGAGGTGATCGACCAGCTCTTGGATGTCACCGTGTCGGCCGTGATGGGACTGTCCCAATCGCCATATCGCGCAACCCTTTTCGTTACCATCGTCAATGCTTTATCGCTGGACCTCAATGAAAGGAAAATAGGACGTGGTCGTCAGCGCTCACTCGCTCGGCGTTGGGAGTCACGGTGAGACTGCGAGCAATTGAGGGGCTTGAAATGACGTTGCGCCAGATTCGAAGAGGAAGGAGCATAAGCTCGGAGAGATCGGATAAGCGGAATCCCGCTTTTTGCCCCCGTCCGCGCTCCGACTTGGCAGCTCTCGTCCCCCGAGGATGCCCGGCTCGCCCCCGGAATTTGGCGGGATTGCCATTAATTCTTGACTACCTATAACAGAATATCAATTCCTTTGCCACCGGATTTGGGCAATTACACTAAAGATCAAATGTGGTTTTCGCCTGTAGTATGTCGACGTGAGGGAAGTCGGGTTAATCAATCCCTATTTGTTAGCAATAGCGACAGTCATTGATACTTGGTAATTTCTCGCCAAATGTTGACATCTCAGATTGGTGGTACGTTTGAACAATTACGGTGCGGCGAGATACAAGAATCTGTATGAACTATCGATACTCGTGTATTCGAGATAGTATTCAATGATATGACACCCGTACGCAAAAGACCCACGGTCATCACCTAACCCGGCAACTCGACCTGAAGTACGACACGAAGCCAGAAAGTACTATTTTCAGCCTCAAGTCTTATAATACCCGGTTCAA
Organism: Colletotrichum tropicicola; assembly: GCA_025962755.1. Lineage (NCBI taxonomy): Eukaryota > Fungi > Ascomycota > Sordariomycetes > Glomerellales > Glomerellaceae > Colletotrichum > Colletotrichum tropicicola. The sequence goes on from JAOWMA010000119.1 coordinate 26,894, forward strand.
TGTCTGTCCCGGCCAAGAATACAGCCTCAAAGTCCTCGGCAGGGTCGATCGTTGTAAGTCGGCGCAGAAGGGCCCAGCCGCACCTCCGATGCCGAAATCCCGTCCTCGAAGCCATGGATCCCCGGGTCTAAGCTTACAAAAGTGGCCGGAGCTTCGCTCGCCAGGATGCCATTAAAGTCGAGGGGCGAGTCAAACTGGGCTGATTGCCAAGGCGAACGAAATGCCGCCTGTAGCGCGTGCCCATGATTCGTGGTCAAAGTTACCCTCTTCAATGACTTCAGTTCCCTTCTGGCGCGCACGACCACCGGTCTCACTTTTGAAGTACGCACCTCGGCGCAGATTTTTCTCTGAAAAAGAAAAATCAACGGTCACCACCAACAGGCCAAATGACACATTCGAAACCCTTGCGGCGATCAAAGACGGGGTAAATAGCGATAAGGACCGCGTTTCAGTGCAGAGCAGGTTGAGCCGACGACCCCAACTCACGGCAGCGTTACCATGAACGGAGCAATTGGTCGCATGATCGCCATCCGCCCGCCTGGGTAGGCTCGTAGAGGTGGTGGGCGGTGGTTGGGGGAAGCCGGGGTGAGCCAGTGAGGGGGAAACTCGCTGCCCGCTGATTCGACAATTCGAGGGACTGCGTTTGAGAGTCTAAGTTTAGCCCACGACAGCTGTCATCTGAGACTCGCATGAGGAGTCCGGAGTCACCCTCTCAGAATCAGCCGAAATTGATGGCGGCAATGGCCAGACGGCAGAGGTCGGGCAGTGAGCAGTTTGCCTGCGACGAGGAGGGGTTCTCTCCAGGAGGTGTTGCTGCTACAATGGGACGAAGAGCCGGGCAGAGGTGATTTTGACACACGCTGACTGGAGCGGGATGACGGATATGCTTATTTGGTCCTCAGTCTCCCAGAGCTCGCGGTCTAGACATGACCAAGTCTGAAAATTCCAGTAACATGTTTGGTCTTTTTCACTCTCATTACCAAGACCGTGAGCTGCAAGTAAGCATTTTCGTTTGATGCGGCTGTTTTCTCCGCATGAGAGCCGCGTCCGAAAAGGTCAAGTAGAGACGAGTCGCCAGACTGCCAAGCGGCGCCAATGCCGGACCTCGAGTAAAACTGACCTGATCAGGCGCCTCCTGCAGTCGCCTTCGACTCTCCGATTGCCGGATTAGGACAGTCAATGAGGCTCTTGAGGCGCCTCCTCCTCGTCCCGATGCCCCTTGGCGCCGCTTGGCGGCACGGATGGTGGGGGAGAGGCCCTCATCCCTGTGGTCTTATGTGGGTTTCATGATGCCGTTGCTCTTGGCAAGCACCTCCCCTCTGTCAGAGAGGCTTTCGGTCCAAGGTTGGCCCACGAGACTGGAAGGGGGAGGACGTTCGTCTGGACATATAACTCTTTTGTCTTCCGTTGGTGTGCCACCCTTTCGGCGCACTGTTGCTGTACTTTGTCATTCACTTCTGAGATATCTTATTGCAAGGTCTTTTGCGGCTAGTCCGCTTTTACGCACCCGAGCCAACTGTGTTGGTCTCTTTATTTGCCTAACTTAGTAGTTTACTCACTTTTGCCACCCGTCACGATGAAGCTATCAACATTATTCCTCTTCTCCACCCAGATACTCTTGGCAACCTCGCTCCCCATTTCGAGTCCACCGACTACTGCTACTGTCGCCCAAGACCAGAAAGGTGCAAGGGATACCCAGAGTGACTTGAGGAAAAGGATACCGGCGGAGGGCGCAGCCGCAAAGCCACAAGAACCCCCAAAGAAAGAGGGTGGAGGCGCCGCTGGCGGAGCAGCAGAGGGGGGAGGGAAGGCGAATGAGAAGGAAATTGAAGGCCGATTCAACGTGCCAGTGCGACTCGGCGGTGCCAGTGTTAAGCAGGACGTGCTATTCCCTCCAGGAGTAAGTTTACAAGTTTTTGAAATGCGTTGATTCACACGAGGCAAAAACAGAACTGACCATTCACTCAGAAAAATGGCCGATTTGAAGTCGAATTCCAAAACACCATCGGTCGAACTCTCACAGTAACGGAGAACCGAGCGCCCGCGGCCCCTCCTCCAGGCTTTACTGCAGTCGAGGCGGTCTCATACAAGGTCAACTTGGCAGAAGGGGCACAAGGAGTTTCACTGTCCAAGATTGACTACATCTTGAACCCTGGAAGTGAGTCCTCAAACAACAAAGTCGGCTATAATGTCGCGTTGCTAACGTCGCATCAGATACACTGGACATCAGCAAAGGACAAATCGGGCGTCTCTTCCCAGAAGCCAACGCCTTCATCATCGACCCGGCCCTCGGCGAGCTCGAGTTCGAAGCCGAGGAGAAGGAACTGACGCTCAAGGTGGCAAACATGAATGGGGAGTTCGCCGTCTTTCTTCCCCAGACCGGGGGCGCTGGAGGCGGCGCCGCTGCTCGCGGTTGAGGTAATGGTGTGGGGCTTATCAGTAAGAATGGAGGTTTGCGCCATGGTTCAGGAACCATGATCAACTACGGCAAGCGGAAATATATTAGTGGAGATAATAAGAAAATGGAGCGTGTTTAAAAACTCCTAGTCTCAAGAGTGCTCTTGTGTATATCCGAATCATGTTTGAACGGTGGAAACGTCATAAGTAGGGGGGTGTAGCTTCCATCTGAGACTTTAATCTGCAACTTGAGTTGGGTGCGCACCTTGACATCGACAAACTCAGGGATCAGCCACGGCTTCTACTTGAGAGAAGCTCAGAAGCATGCTTTTCTTTTTGGATGCGAAGGGCCGTGGCTCTCGGAAAGTTTCAAACTCATCGGGTTCTCTAAGCATCACTTTCAGCTTGAGGCTTTCTCCGTCGCCGGCGAAACCTGATTTTCGATTCATAAATTATTCTGTACCTGCATCTCGCATTTTTGCCTCGAAATAGTAGCGCATGATAACAGCGGTTCAAATTCCGTCCTAGACCATGGACCAACAACAAGTCTGGGCCATCGCCCTCATCTCGCTGGCTACACTCGCATTCTGCTTCTACCTGTATCAGCAGGGCCTCCTAGGTCACGCAAAAGAAAGAACTTTCAGCATAACCACAACCGACGCCCTGCCGCTCGTCACATACAGGAGAGACAAGAAGTCATGGGCCCCCTGGCGTTCGGACATCTACACCGGTTATATCCCAACCTTCATCGCCAGGCAGGAAGAAAACGCAAAGAACAGCATCCTGTACCAGATCCCCGAAGAAATGGTCCTCGAAATCATGGGTCACTTGGATCCGGTGGGCCTCTTCGTGATCAGACGGACCGCCAGACTCTTCTACATCTTGTCTAGCCGTCGTCGCTTCTCAAAATTTCACAGAAAGATCCGGCCGCCACCACCAGGCAGGTCGTGGAAGCCACTGTACGTCTGGGGAGAGCCGCCGCCGGCCCCCGCCCCGGTCGAGCGACCGGGCCGCTTGGATTTCGCTTGCTTCCATCGCTTGGACCGGAACCGGCTCATAATACACCTTATGGTGGAGAACGAATGTCGGGTCTGTATACAATTCCCTTCTCCATGGGATTCCGAGAGGTGGGAAAAGCGGTTCTGCGCCAACTGCAACGTCGATCACGGCGGTGGCTGGTTTTCCGATGATCAGGGAGGCAAGACCAACCCATCGTGTATCGCGTGGGAGGGCAAGATGAGGGTTTGCCCGCATCGTCATCTGTCTTTGCGCGAGCCAATTTACTGGAATGCCCCCCTGGATACCAACGCGGATACGTGCGTCTGGGAATGCGGCGAGTGCGCCCCCAGGATGCGACGAAAAGGAGAGTACGGCCCCCGCCTCTTCGTGAACTCGGAAGGCTTGCTCGGGGTGAAATGGGCGCTGCGGGTGTGCACCCTCGCGCGTGGCCAGGTCGTCACCAAAGACTTCCTCCGCGACAGCCTCAAGAAATTGGGATCCTTCAACGACCTCCTCTGTCCGCATCTGGCGTTCGACGGCGACGAAGACGATGTCTTCATGCGGCCGTTCGACTGGGACCGCTGCCTGTGCTTCCGAGAACCGACCGCCGCCTCGGAACAGGTCCACGAACATGACCCCAGCATCCCTGACACGAGGTGCTGCGCGTGCGCTAACCGCCTGGCGCCCGAGAACGCGGGCCGGTTCATGGCTCTCGGCGTGTCTTTGGGCCACCACGACGCCATTTGTCCAAGGTGCAGCGCGGTTTACGGGTGGTCGCTGGAGGGTCGGCAGGTGACGCTGAAGGTATGGCGGTGTGTGTCGAGCGTGACCGTCACGCAGATGCCGACGGGCGAGTTCGGCGCGCGGTTGACGCCCGACTATTACTGGAAGAGTAGGTGGCTTCGGGGTCTAGATCCGGATACGTACGTGGGCCATGTGGAGACGCGTCGGTATCTGTTTTGCGATAGGGATATATGCAACCGCATTAGGGATGACAGTTCTGATCGTTGGTTTGCTTGAAACTCATTTTCCATAGCTAGCCTGCTCGGTATCAGTATTGGAGTACGATGCGTCTTCGGCAATCATTCTGCCATAGATTCTGGTTCATTTGAAAACAGAGGGTGATATCCCAGTCTCGTCTTCATACAAAAGATATAGTTACACCTATCAGCCGTGTGAGAGTCGACTTCCCTGATGTTGATGTTGACTCTGTTTCAGCAGCGAATTTCCCATCATCCGATCGCACCAGCCACCAGACCGTTTTGTTTGTAATGGCCCATGAATGGATCACTCTCTTCTGCTACTTGGCAAGACCAGAGACTGCTTCTGGGGCTGGGAGCGTGATTCAGCGGTAGCCTATGCAGCGAAGTTCAGATTGGCCCTGGCACATTAGTCTGGACTTATTGTGATTTGGAACACGGCGCATCGGAGGGTTCCGGCCACACCGTCTTGACGTGGCAATAGAGACGTAAGTCTTCATGCTTCAGCCAAAAGCGTGATCGCGGATAGCAAAAGCCGGCGAGTCTTCCGGCAGACAGGTTTCTGGGGGTCCATTTGATTCGTGGCCTTTTATTGACGCCGCCGTTGACTTCTGCGCCAGCATGGTGTTAGTGACCTATCGACGTTGGGCGAACCTCCTGGTCTCTATTGTTACGGGGAAGGGTCTTACATTTTAGCTTCTTCATCTTCTGAGTCCACCAATTGGGTAATTCTTCTCAGCGTATCACTGGCCCAGAATTTCGGGCAGTAATGAAACGCCTTGTGCGGTGACAGCCCGGCATCATCTCAACATCTCCCGGCAAAGCTTGAGTCGATCGCTGGCCTCCCGCAAGAGCTCCGAGTGGGACCGCTCCAGACTCGTCTTCAGCAGATCCAACAACTCCGGCAGCCGCTCGCTGAGGTCCCTCGCATACTCGTCATTCAACTCCTCCAGGTCCGCAAAATGGGCGAGATATCGCGCGATCTCGCTGTACCGCCCAGGTGGCGCATTCTTGGTCGGGATTCCCTGCGCCTGGACAAAGGACCAGATCGTCAAAGCCGCGTAGTACACGATCCAAGGTCGGTGAGGGTCTGGTTCGTTGCAGCAGGAGTAGAAGACAGAGACCGGCTCGGGTAGAGACCCAAAGCTACTCGTGCGTCTCTTAGGCCCTCGTTGATCGACCAGAACGCGGTAGAGTAGCTTGAATGCGTGCAGGACGGCGTGTCGGGTTGACGCAGAATTTGCCCAGGTCCTCATTCGAGCAACCGCATTGGAATGATCGCGCGTGGAAACTTTCCTTCCGAGAAGACGCTTGGCTCCGGCATAGACCTGGCAATCGACGATGTCGACGTGGAGGCTGATGTGCGCCAGATGGTAGAGCACGGCGGCGGAGTGTATAGGGCCATTGGATGCCGAAGGCTGTCCCGGCACTTCTGGAGGGTCATTAGCGCCGACAGCATTGTCGAAGCTCTCTTTCCATTCGTCGAAGGCCCGTAGAAGAATCTTCTTCCAGCCATCGTGCGTCTCGGTGCTTGGAGTGCGCAAGTCGAGCCATTTCAGATGCGATTCGCGGTGGGACAGGTGCCATCCGACACTGAGCAGGCCAGACATGATGATCATGCGCCCGAATGTGTGCGTCTTCACTTCTTGGCCGTGAAGAGCACTCTTCAGCCCATCGAGAAAGGACACCTGCTTGATCCCGTACATACGGTAGTTGCTGTCGAGTTGGCGGAAGCCGTCTGGAGTCGAGGCGGTCCAGAGGCCGTCGTCGCAGGGAAGAGGAAGCCGAATCTCATGAGGCGCCATGTCCGCGGCATGGCCAAACATGGCCGCGTGGATGATGTCCAGCATGAAGGCGGCAAAGACCACGCGATGCATCGACTCGGTTTCAGCCCATCGGATCCACCATGTCCTGGAGTCCAGCGCGGCCCCTTCGCTGGACGTCGGGTCTTGTTCTTCAGGTGGTGATTCGCTGCCAGCTCTCCCGATGAGAGGACTGCCTCGTCGGAGGAGAGTGAGGGTGGCAGAGTGGTAGATGTGCGCTCGTTCGTGGAAGCGTCTCGACGAGAACATCTTCTCATAGAACTCGAGTAACAATAGGGATTGTGCGATTGAAAGTCCGACCGGCGGCGACGCCTCCTCAGCTGTGAGAATCTCCCAGCGGACGCTCGAGATGATGACATCTGCGAAGCCCCTGTACTGCTCCAGGTTACCCGTCGAGTCCCTGCTGCTCAAGGAGGCAGCTCCGAGGGCTATCATAACCATCAGAAGGAAGATGGAGCAGCGATTGGATGCAAAGGTTGGCTGGTGGACGATGGGTAGTCTTGGCGAGACGTTCTTCCAATATTCCTGCATGCAATCCCTCATCATGTCGAGGTTAAGCGCGGGCATGTCTCCGCCGCTTTCTTGCACTAGGTTCACGATTCGAGGCTCGTACTTGGGTTGTTTCTGCCTAAAAACCTGCAGCCAGCGGAGAACCTCCTGGCGGCGGTGCTCGCTGATGAGTTCGTCGCTGGCCTCAACTTGCCGCGGCGGCGTCGGGTCGAGTTGCGACCGGCTGGTCAGTGACTCATAGTCGTAGTGGATGTTGTTGTTGAACGTCGATTCCAGACCGCCTTCGAGGAAGGGGATGTTGGTGACACCGTTGAAGTCGCTGAAGCTCGCTTGGGGGTCAAAGAGCCAGACAGCAAAGTTGTCTCTCGACAGCGCCTCATCCGACTGGAATCCGACGGGGTTGAAAGATGGCATCATCGACGAAGCTTCAGGGACTGACGGTTGATCGCGGCCGTAAAAGTCGGATTTCGGGCGCATCATGTTTACGGCCATGTCGTCGATGGACGGCCATGTTGACTGCTGGCTGAGCCTGGCGGCCTGTTGAGTCAACGAGGGATTGGGAGCGCCTGTGGTGGGCGTGGGCGTGACATTGGAATCGGGCGTCAGCAGAATGGCAGCGTCGTGAGGCCCGCTCGATGAGGGCTGGGCAGACGGCGGAAATAGCGGCCGGGAGGGAGCTGCCGTTGTCGGCGACGAGACGGCGACGCCAGAGAGAGTGCCAGAGGCAGCGGAAGTGCTGAAGCTGGGGGCGCGGTTGCGAGGGATGTAGGATGACGAGTGGCGCTTCTTGTGGCGGGTGAGCAGGTCGGCGCGCACAAACCGTTGGTCGCAGCCCGGCACATCGCAGATGAAGATTTCCTTTGGGTTGTCTGTCGAGTCGCGTCAGCTACCCGGTGCTCCATTAGAGTTGGACGCGCCAGCGAGGGCGAGGCCGCGAGGAGGCCCATGGGCATCTCACGGTTCAGCTGATGTCTCTGGAGGTGCTCTGCCCTGGAGTACAGCTTCTCACAGCCCGGGTGGTCGCAGACGAATCGGCGAGGCGCGCCCTTGCGACTGGCGCGTTTGTAGCTGCCAGCGGCGCCGCCATGCTGGACTGGGGATGGGTGGCTCGCCATCAACAGAAGCTATGGGGGCATCGTCGACGGGGCGGAGATGGTGGCCGAGTGAGGCTATCGTCGGATCAATGCGCAAGGGGCCGCGGGTAGGGTGGAGTCCTCATCGGTGAAGACGGGTGGAAGACGCGCCGAGTTGAAGATGTCGAGATGGAATAAGATGAGACGGGATTGGGGATCAACTGGCGAAGGTGCGCCTCAGGCGGCCGGCCTGGTCAGCGCGGGGAATGGGCGAGCTCCCCCGAAAAAAGCCCCCCTTCCCCACACGTCTCGGTCGTGCCTTCCCTGGCGAAAATGGGGGGGTCTGGACGCTGGAGAGAAGTGGATCCCCACGCGTCTGTGGCACAGTGCCGCACTGTTAAGTGGGTCCCACTGGAACGGTGTGGGGCTCAGTTCCTGCCGTCCCTCTGCCGTCTCTCCTTCCAGTGTCTGCATCAACGGATTATGTCATTGGTCAAGATCAATCAGTTGATTGAGGGAAAGTGCCTGACGCCGAAGCATTTACCCGAGGCAATGATGAGGGCAAAACTGATGTTCATAATCATTCTTGCATGTAATGCTTACCTAGTACAGTTCATTCGGCTCTGGCCACCCTGCCCACGCCTCGCTCAAACTTCCATCCTGGCACATATCCTGCCACATGGAGTCCGGATAGACAGTCATGTCATCCAGAATGAAGCCAACATCCTCCAACAGAAATTCGTCTTGGTTGTTTGTCGACGTTAACTCGCAGTTTGGAGGCAGCCGCTCGTGTGTTTCTGGCGGGACCTCGGTGTTCATCGACACTGCAGCAACCCCCAGCCCTCCTTTCCGGATGCACTGCTTCGCGTACTGGGCCGGAGTCACGCCCGTAACCTGCTTGAACACTCCGTGGAAGTAGCGGTACGACAAGCCGACCTGTTCAGCCACTTTCGCCGAAGCCACTGCGCCCGAAGAAGCCTCAATGATGCCGCACGCGCGCCGGACCACCTCATGGTTGCGGTGTTCGGGGGTGGCCGAGTCGTTGGTCGCGGGCTTGCACCGCTTGCAGGCCCTGAAGCCCGCTCGGACAGCGTCTGCGGCGGAGTCGAAGAAAACGACGTTGGCACGTCGGGCCAGACGCGCTGGACATGTTGGACGGCAGAAGATGCGAGTGGTGATGACGCCGTAAATGAAGGATGAGTGCGCGGCTGGCGTCCGGTGGCAGAGGGCCTGCCAGCGCGTTCGCTCTGTTGAGAAGTCCATGAGACGAGACGTTGTTTAACGGAGCATGGAAAAGCACAAGTGTGGGTGGCCAACCCTTATTTATAGTTGGGTCTTATTAGTCAGTGGAGCGCGTTTGATCAGAATGGCTCGAGATCCTGTCTTTCAAGGACCAGGCTTCTTCACAACACGCCGTTATATTTTATATCTTTGTCCCATCACTTTCAAGGGACCTTTACATTTGCCTGAAATTTGTCTACTCATGCAGATACTTGACTTCCTTCCCGGGGTTGGGTCCCTCGACAAGCCCCAATTGCTGCAGAGCAGTCAGGGCTCCCTCTTCACCCGTCTCGTCGACAATCTTGCCATTCTCAAGCGTGAAAATAGTCGTGCCCGAAAAATACATCTTCTTGCCCGTGTTAGGCTGGTTCAGAGCACCAACCGCCAGATCATCAAAAGCGACGCCAGTGTGGGTGCCTCCGCCAATCCATCTGCCAACGACATAAGGACCGCTCGCGATCAACGGGTGCTGGTAGGCGTGGAACGAGATATCGGGGAACGCCTGTCGTCCGAACCGTCAGAGCTGAAGACGCGCCAGCAGAGGAGATCAAAACCCACCTCCTTGAATTCGCAAAGCATCTTCTTCGCCGCCTCTTTGCCGTAGCGCGGGCCGTGCATCGGGTAGTTGATGACGAAGTTGTCCGCGCAGAGCTTGTCGACAATGTCCGCGTTGCCCTTGCCCCAGTACTCTGCAAAGTACTCGGCCACGACGGCGAGATTCTGTTCTTCTTCTTGGGTGCGCATGGTGGGCTTGTCGTCGTCGGTTCCGCGAGAATTCGATCTTCACTTGAGCCTGGAGAGCGTATGTGTGATAAGCTTGTCATCAGGGCTAATACCGAGAGGCCATGACCAGCTATTTATAACCAATTGTTGAATGTCTTCTCTCATCGTCGTTTTTTTCGATCGGGATTCGGATGGACCTGGATTGTTTGGATCTTGGTCCCATCGTGTGTCCTACATTGACGCTTCGGCAGACACTCGACTGGCCACTTCAACAGCAGTCTGCTTTCAAAGTCACCAATCAGAGGTCCTGGCTTCTTGTCCGAGAACCTCGGGCTCCCCGCGAGTCATGGTGTTTTCGCAACAAGACTGATCGGATTGCCCGTCATTTGTAAATTTGAGAGCATATGGGGGCTTTGGCTTGGTCCTCATTTGTCAATTCAACAGCAGGTGGAGACTTGTTCGAGACCTTGGTTCAATCGCCCTTTGTCCACTTTTGTTACGGTTTCTGGCTGTGGTGTGTGTTGAATGACGACGACAGGATATACCATGCTGACGCAAAGTCGAGTGCCAGAACTTCTTCCTCAGGGTATAAAGACCGACATGTTCCGCTTTTGCAGAGACAATAACAAACCAAACCAACCAAATACTACTGTTACGGCGAAAAAATGACGAGTGCTCGTGTGTACAAAGGTTCCGCCAGCGGAAGGGTTGTCGGGCACGATGCTGTCCTGAACAAGGACAACCTGAAGGCTGGTGAAGTCCTAGTAGAGGTCACTCATTCGGGGCTTTGCGGTACAGATGAGCAGTACAAAACTCAAGAAATGGTCTTGGGCCACGAAGGAGTGGGCATCGTCAAGGCGATCGGCGACTCTGTCAAGAACCTGAAGCTGTAAGGAAAGCCCCAAACTCAACCTGACATTGTTACAAGGACTGTCGAGAAGCTAACCCGTACTTCCGCGCGCCCAACCCCGTAGTGGTGATCGCGTTGGATGGGGCTACTGCCACGGATCCTGCATGACATGCCGCCAATGCGAGCAGGGGCAACAGCTCTACTGCAACGAACGCCAGCTATACGGCTCGGCGCACCTCGGCCGAGGCTCCTTCGCCTCCCACGCCGTATGGGACGAGCGGTTCTTGTTCGCGGTCCCAGACTCGATACCCTCGGCCGAAGCCGCTCCGCTAATGTGTGCCGGCGCGGCGGTCTACTCTGCGCCGAAAGCCGCCCACGTCCGGACGGGAGACCGCGTCGGCGTCCTGGGCGTCGGCGGTCTCGGCCACTTGGCGATCCAGTTCGCCGCCAAAATGGGCTGCCACGTCGTGGCCCTGTCCCACTCTGCCGGCAAAGAGGCGGACGCGCGGGGTTTCGGGGCGTCCGAGTTTGTCCGTCTCTCCGACCCGGACGCCGACGACCGCCCGGGCGCGCGGAGCTTGGAGCCGCTCGACAGTTTGCTCCTCACCGGGTCCCGGCAGCCGGACTGGGGCCGCATGATCCCCCTCGTCCGGCGAGGCGGTGTGCTTGTCGCCATGACGGTCGATCCGGAGGAGCTGCGTGTGTCTTACATGGACCTGGTCATGAACGCTTTGTCGATCCGGGGCAGTCTGCCGGCCTCGCCATCGCTTCATCGCGAGATGCTGGAGTTCGCGGCATCCCACGAGGTGCGGCCTGTCGTTGAGACCTTTGCCTTCACGGAGGATGGTATCAACCAGGCCATGGATAAGCTCCGGAGTGGATGCATGAGATATCGGGGAGTCATTTCAACGGAATATTTGGGATAGTTGCTGAGGTCAGAGGTTCTTTGTTACTGCCGCCCAACTGAAGAAGCCAGAACACGAAATTTCATTTCCCTCAGTTGACTATATACCATAGTATGAATAATGCAGGTCTTGTAGTCTGGGCTGAATTGTGTTGAAAACCGAAACTATGAGTCCTGTGCAGCATGTCGTCTCGGTAAAGGGGGTCAAGTTCTTGTGTTGAGATGCTCACGATTGGCCAAGGCCTTCAGGTATTGATCAAACAACCATTCAAATGACAGGTCAAGGTGGTCACTGAGCACTCATCACTGCTTGGAAACCCCTTACTCAAGGCTGGGCCCAATAGACCGTCCACATTCCATGATGCCATCTAAGAATAGCGCATCCTCCTAGCAATCCTCTTAATCGCAACATCCTCCTTCTCGGCCTTCTCAAAGCTCCGCCGATGACTCTCCGCCGCCGGGCCAAGCACCTCCAGCAACCGCACATACGGCATGCCATAATACCCGCCCAGCGTCCCGGGCCGGCAATCATACCTCCCGCGCCGCACCGCCACGTTCTCGTCCGTATACGGCCTCAACCGCTCCGGAATCCCCTCGTCCCTCGTCTGGTGCTCCAGCACCTTGACCAGGTCCACAAACACCGCCTTGGACGGCAGCCGGACGCCGAACGTCTCCAGCGCGCGCATCGTCCGCCGCGCGTCCCGCGCGTCGTAGGTCGCGACGCACATGGCCCCGGCGTAGCCCGCCGCCAGCTCGTCAAAGGTGTCCTGCGCCTTCTTCCTCGCGTCGTCGCCGTACAGGTCGAACGTCTCGTGCGCGTCGACCTTCATGTAGAACGGCCGCCGCGCGAACCGCCGGTTGGCCTTTGTGATTTGGGTCTCCTGCAGCATGTTGATGGACCGCCGGCTGTGCTGGCGCTGCATGCTCGTCGTGGCCCGCTGCGTCTTCTTGCCGCCGGCCCAGATGGGCTGTTGCGTGGGCGTCATGATGTCCAGGCGCATCGACGGCATGATGGTGCAGCCTGGGGCGATGTGGTGGGCGTCGGACCAGTCCAGAGAGAGGATGACGGCGTGCTCGCCGTTCCAGCAGTCTGCGAGCCTGGCGTTTTCGTCGGCCGAGTCTCTGAAGCGCCGGAGCTCCCAGTCGCTGAGGAGGTGTGGCTTGAGGTGCGCCATGGTCTGAGAAGTGGTTAACAGATTCTACTCAGCAAGTTTGTGTAAACGATTCTCAAAACAGTCTCCGACAAGTTCACATGGCGAGGAAATCGGGCCATATAAAAAGCATTCTTTTGGGGGGCAAATCTGCCGCCTGAAGCCATACGAAATCTCCCGTATGACTTTGGAGCTGAGTCACACACCGAGACTTCAGGCGGGGTGGCGGTGCACAACGGGAACTAGCGGCGCCTCCTCCGCAGGAATAAAGCATCCCGAGAATCTGCCTGAGCGGTACTCCGCTCCAGGCTTGATTCGGCCAAAAGCAATACGCCGCAAATGATGATGAAAGCAGCCATAGGTGCGGTAGAAACCCCCTTCAATAACTTCCACAAGTCTAGGACTCTCCTCGAAAGGTACTTCAAGGCCCGATCTGATAATGCCCACAAGTTCATCGATGATAATATTCGCGCAACCCTGAATTCAGACCTATCCATGACCAGCCAGCTTGGACTTTAAAAATGCCCGTCACGGACAATTTAGTTTAGAGAGCACTGCCTCTAAGCATAAAATGCGGACTATAAGTCAATGAACAATATGTCGCATTAGTTAGAAAGGCGTGTTTCCGTAAGTACGCGTCGAATTTTGTATATTCACCCCCCGAGTCCCTTACTATTAAATGTAGAGTCGGGTTTCCAAAGACTGTCTTTTCTAGAGACTGCATTTACAGAAGCAACATTCCACCTTTTCTATAGGCTTCCTAGGAAAAAAGGCACATGCGCTTGTTGCGGGAGGATGGAACGGCAAAACGGCGACATGGGTAATAAGAAACAAGTCAAAGTATCAGCAATGACTTTGAATCATGGTTTACGAATCTCAGTGGTGGAAGAGTCGTTTGACATGCTTCTTGTTAAAGCATAGTAGGTTGGTAGTGATAAGCGGCCCTCCCCTGAGAAGATAATCGTCATGGCTCTCGACCGTTTAAGCCCTCGACTTATTTCAAGAAGATGGTGCATCTCTTTCCCGGGGCTAGAAGCAGTGTTGTCAGGCGGCGGAAAGCAAGCCCGCCCAAACCGCACCTGCCATTACCACTCCCAAAAAAGACAAAATGTCGTTAACTCATTCAATTCCTCAAAAGTAGTCCCTATGAAGCCTTGCTGCCGCTACCACTGCCCTCGGCCTTCTCCTCCTTCTCCCCATCATCCTCAATCTCGACCCCCGCGGCGGCCCCCTCCAGCCCCTCCTGGTTCCCGCTCTCCAGGCCCCCCGACTGCGCGAGGAACCAGTCCGCCACCTCCCTCTTGCCGTTGAAGAGCGCCGAGTCGAGCGGGATCTGGTCCTTGTCGTTGGCGACGGCCGGCGACGCGCCGTTGGCGACGAGCAGCTTCACGACCTCGAGGTGGCCGCCCAGACACGCCCAGTGCAGGCCCGTGTTGCCGAACTCGTTGGCAGCGTCGACGTACGCCCTCTTCTCGTCCGCGGGACGGGCGTCGAACGCGGCGATGAGGGCTTTCACGACGTCTGTTCGGGCGTGTCAGCGGCTCGTCGAGAGATTGCAGGGATTCGCGGCGCGGAAACTCACCGAGGTGGCCGTTGCCCGCGGCCATGTGCAGACAGGTCGCCTTGTTGCCCTCGTCCTTGGCGGCGGTGATGACCTCGCCGACGGAGACGCCCTCGCGCTCCGACAGGGCCTTGAGGGACTCCTCGAGGTCGGCGAGCTCGCCGGCCCGGGAGAAGTAGATCAGGTCGTCGATCTCATCTTCGGACAGTTTAGGAGCCATGGTGAGACTTTTTGTTGATGCGCGCTGTCTGGGCAGAGTGAGTGAGTCTTGAAGGTGAGGTCAAGAAATTTTTGAGTAATGTGTGTGGAAACACGGTGCGTAAAAGGTTGGGCACACTCCACACTGTTTGCCAAAACATTCACCTCTGCCTTTGGTCAGCATGAACCATGCGCCTGCCAATTACTCGTATCCGAATAGCAATAACAAAAGCTCCAAAATGAAGTAAACGCCGCAACGTCGCAAGATCAGTAGCTCCTCATGTGTTCATCCAGCCAGTTCGACATGTCGCCGGCGTTGTCCACCGCCTGTATTTCCGCCTTGATCCCCAAAAATAGCATGACTTGCAGCTCCCTTCGACATTCCATGTCGTACCCGTCAACGTCCTCACCTATGTCTTTCAGCATATTGACAGCGCGCTTCACATCCCGTAAGGTAAGCGGGTTTGCTGATCCGAAGTTGTCCCTGGCCGATTGCCCTCCGCTGGCGCCGGCCTGGAACGCTTGGTAGCCTGGGTCGAGGTCGTCGTCGAACATGTCGTCTCTTTGGGAACCTCCCCGACTGGCCAAATCGCCGCTCTTGATTCCCAGCCAGTGCAGGCCAGGTACCGTGACGCCCGTCTCGTGCGCGTGTCCGCGGGAGCCGTGGCTGTAACACCGCATGATGTTGATTCCGTCCGGATCAAAGTCGACAAGCGCGAAGATGGGGAGTTCTGGCTTGGCTACATGGATATGGTGCAGAAACTGTTTGGTGTTGAGGTCTGGGTATCCTTTGCCCTGACCTGATGTCAGCGGCCCCAGCGATTGAAACCAGGAGATGATATTGACATGCAGTGACGAGAATGCCTTTGCCGGAAGCAGACGTGTCCTAGTAGCGTGCTGCAGCCAGCGTCCGGAATGTCGCCTCCTTCTCGATTACGAGCACCCATTCGGTGTCGCGAAAGTCGACCTGGGAGATGTTCCTCGTCTGTGGTATAAGCACGCCCTAACGAGGGTGAGCCCATGCCAGCACAGCGACGGAGCAGGCCTTACACTATCGCCCGAGGATGCGTCGACTTCGGACGACGTCCTTGTACGCAGTAGGATGGGGCCTGCTACGATGCCCTTGGCAGCTGCGATCTGGGAACAGTGTTAGAAGCAGGACACGACATGGGGGGGCTGTCACCTACGATATTGAAGACATCTCTCCCAAGCCCAAGGGTGTAGGCCAAATCATCGACGAGATGGTCGACGACTGACTGTTTCCCAAAGAGGTCTTGGGCTTGATAGTAGATGTTCCTATGCTCTCCCGCCTTCAGCAAATCCAGCCGGAAAATGGGCGGCCATTAGGGAGTACGGACCTCTTGGTGAGAGGTACGCCTGACATCAAGGCCGTGAGCGACAGCTGTAGGATTTTCAGGAGCCGTGCTGAGGCAGAAATCGTTAGATTGCGATGAAGCTGAGTAGCTGTGCGCGTCTACACACTGAATTTGATTGCCTCGTTGTCACTTCGACCGGGAAAGCAAACGACGGCTCGGCGCGACGGGCAAGCGGCACGTTCGGGGTTGCCGTTGGAGCGGTTGACACGCGGCCGCTGCCGATACGGAATCGACAGCTTCCGATTGTGGAGAAGAGCGACTTGCACGTCGGCCAGAATTTCCTCAAGCTTGGTGATGGCTGCCCCGACGGCATTGTTACCAGGATCGGGGTCGGGAATGTCCACTATGGTCCGGGACTGACTGAGGTTGGATGGCTGTGAGGTTAGCCGGCCCTGATGACCGCCAAGCAAGGGGGGTGTAGCAGAGTCCATTGGATGAATGGAGGGGTCATGCGGCATCGCGGAATCGATCAGACGAACGCAAGCATCTCGCATAGTGCGGTGGTGAGAAGTATCGGCCGCGATCGCACCTCGTCAGCCAGAAGAGGGTTGCCGGAACTGGCGGAGGAAGGAGCGCAGCGGGAGGAACAACGGCAGGAACGACGGCAGGAACGACAGAGCACCTGCCTCTGCCTACTGCGTAGAGTGGCGCCCCACCTTCGGGCATTGGCCAATGGGAAGGGGCCCAGCCTCACCCTCAGCTGGAATGGAAGGAACACCAAAAGGCTTGAGCACTCACCCTCACGGCGGCCGAATGGCGAAATGGTGTGCGGCAGCGCCGGCAGATCGCCCAGACGAAACACGCGGCACCGGGCGACGGGGGCGGGCGTTGGTTTGTGCTCACAGAGGCTTCAGGCACCCGGAGCCGCTGAAGTCTATCCAAGAGCCCCCTGTGCTGCCCTCCTAGGAACATGGCACCCGTCAGAAAGGCTTAAGCGTAATTGATGGTGGCTCAAGGTAAGGTAGTTTGGAGTTGCGTCGCGTCGCGGGGCGGCGGATCGGCAGAATTGGAAGCTCCTTACCGGCGAGACGATCCAAAGTTAATTGCAGACCAACGGCCATTGATTGGCAAATTACCGTACAGCGACTGCGGGTTCCTGGCGGTGATTACGGGCACGATGATTGAGTGCTGACGGCCACCTCGACGGGCCCGCCTGGGCGGCGCTGCGGCCCCTGTAAATCGCTTCACTCCACTAATGGGTGAAATCATGATTTGGACAGGGGTGTCGTACGAGGACATGGTGGGTTTTGCCCGCGCACATGCAACTTTGTCGCTCTTTTGGACACCGCCTCAGAGCGACACGCAAGGGACCGCGCTCGCGGCGCTGAGTGGCCGTCATTTAACAAGTGCATGAACACCCACCACCGCCCACCTCCATCTCGACTGGCTCACGACACCTCCTCCTCCTCCTCCCCCTCGTCGCACCGGACTGCCAGACCGCCCTCGCCATGGTCGTCGAAAGAAAAGCGCCTTCCGTGGCCTCGAGCAACGGCACCGACCTCAAGCCTATCCAGTCCCGCAAGCGCGTCGCAGAGGCCATCGCCGAGCAGGAATGGCCCAAGAGGCCCCGCATTGATGCGAAGACGGACCGCACCAAGTGGCGCATGAAGGACGAGGACGGCCGCCACATCTGGAGGTTCCTCGAGGACGACGACGCCGCGAAGGCGTGGCCCCAGACCGCCGCCGACAAGTACTTCTTGGGTCTCCCCACGGTCAGTTGAGCTGCCCACGCGACATGCGCCCACGTCGCTAACCCACGAGTGAAGGACCTCCCCGTCCTCCCCGAACCCCAGAGCCCCCTCGATGCGGCGCGCAATGGCCTCGAGTTCGTCGAGAAGCTCCAACTGCCCTTCGGCGACTGGGGCTGCGAGTACGGCGGCCCCATGTTCCTCCTCCCGAGCACCGTCATCGCCCTCTACGTCACCAAGAGCCCCATTTCCTCCGCAAAGGCCACCGAGATCAAGAACTACCTCTTTGCCCGCGCCCACCCCGAGCTGGGCGGCTGGGGTCTTCACACCGAGGGCATCAGCACCGTCTTCGGCACCAGCCTGAACTACACCACCCTGCGACTCATCGGAGTCGACGCCGAGGACCCCGTCATGGTCAAGGCCCGCGCCAGACTCCACGAGCTGGGCGGCGCAACCCAGGGACCGCACTGGGCCAAGTGGTGGCTCGCCGTCCTGGGCATCGTCGACTGGGAGATTGTGAACCCCGTGCCTCCCGAGATCTGGCTGTTGCCCAATTGGGTGCCCATCCACCCTTGGCGGTGGTGGGTCCACATCCGCCAGGTCTTCCTGCCCATGTCCTACATCTACTCCAGGCGCTGGAGCTGCGAGGAGACGGACGTCATTCGGTCCCTCAAGAAGGAGCTCTTTGTGCAGCCGTGGGAGTCCATTGACTGGAAGACTAACCGGAACGACATTGCCCCGGTGGACAACTACCACCCCAAGTCGTGGCTGCTCAACACGGTCAACTGGCTGCTCGTCAAGGTCTGGAACCCGTACCTGCGCACCAACTACATCAAGGACCGCGCCGAGGCTTGGACCAGTGAGCTGGTGAACATGGAAGACGCCAACACCGACTACCTCGGTCTCGCACCCGTCAACGGCCCCATGAACCACGTGGTCTGCTACATCCGGGATGGACCGGGCGCCTACACCGTCCGCCGTCACACCGAGAGACTGGAAGACTCGCTCTGGGTGAATGCCGAGGGCATGCTTGGCAACGGAACGAACGGCGTGCAATGCTGGGACACTGCGTTCATGATCCAGGCCGTCGTCGCCGCTGGTCTCGAGAAGCAGGACAGGTGGCGCCCGATGCTGGAGAAGGCCCTGGGCTTCCTCGACCGACAGCAGATCCGCGAGAACTGTAAGGACTCGGACAAGTGCTACCGCCAGCAGCGCAAGGGCGGCTGGCCTTTCAGCAACCGCGAGCAGGGCTACGCCGTGAGCGACTGCATCTCTGAGGCGCTCAAGTCTGTCATCATGCTGCAAAAGACCGAGGGCTACCCCCAGCTGCTCAACGACCAGCGTATTTTTGATGCGATTGACTGCATCCTGGTGTACCAGAACGAGACGGGCGGTGTGGGCTCGTACGAGCAGCGCCGTGGAGGCGAGTACATGGAGATGCTCAATGCCGCCGAGGTTTTTGGCCGCATCATGATCGAATACGACTACCCCGAGTGCACAACTGCCTGTGTTACGGCTCTGTCGATCTTCAGGAAGCACTGGCCCGACTACCGCAAGGACGACATCCGGGTCTTCATCACCCGCGCCGTCAACTGGATCCGTTCCCACCAGAACGTTGACGGCTCGTGGTATGGTAGCTGGGGTATCTGCTTCACGTACGCCACCATGTTTGCTCTCGAGAGCTTGGCCAGCGTCGGCGACACCTTCACGACGAGCAAGGTCTCGAGGAGGGGCTGTGATTTCCTCGTCTCCAAGCAGAGAGAGGACGGTGGTTGGTCAGAGAGCTACAAGGTGAGTCAACAAGAAACCGCGGCAAGGATTCCAACTGACTGTGACTAGGCATGTGAGACGATGGAGTACCACGAGCACCCGAGTGGATCTCTGGTCGTGCAGACGGCGTGGGCCCTCATCGGCCTGATGGAGGCGGAGTACACCAACATGGAGCCCCTGCGCAAGGGCGTCCAGTTCCTCATGGACCGCCAGCAGGCCAACGGCGAGTGGCTGCAGGAGTCCATGGAGGGCGTGTTCAACAAGAGCTGCACCATCATCTACCCCAACTACAAGTTCAGCTTCACCACCAAGGCGCTCGGCATGTTTGCTCGCAAGTATCCCGACGAGAAGATTACACCTGGCATCAGCGGCAAGTAGACGAAGACGTAGACCGATCTAGCATCCATACTTACAGTATGCTTAATCTTAATGAGACCGACGATACTTTTGTAGCACATGCTGCCAAAAAGAAATACCAAGAGGTGAAAGTTCGGTAAATGCTTGATTTCTCGGTGAGCAAAGGCGGTGAGACTCCAAAATGCGGGGTGGTCCATGCTCGGGCGGCAGAAAGTGAATCCCAGGTGGGTCGGCCCCACCACAGCTTTTGGAGTTTCCAGAACCGTCTGACCCCTCCGCGCAGGCAACCTTCCGCTCGAACCTTGGAACGTACGTAACAAACGAGAGAGCATCTCCGTTTGCTCCTGCGTTTTGTCTATTACGACAGCTCCTCGCCCAATTTTCTTCAATAAACACGACAAACACAACAATCTCTTCAATCCCTTCCAATTACCAATCCTCCAACTCTCACCACAAAAACAACCGTCAACGATGTCGGAGTACACCGCCGCGCAAGCCGGCATCGCCGCCGCCAACGCCAAAGACTGGGACGCCGCCGTCGCGCACCTCACCAAGGCGCTCAAGACGACGCCCTCGCCCAAGTGGCTCGTCGCCCGCTCCAAGGCCTACATCGGCAAGGGCGACTACGCCCGCGCCCTCCGCGACGCCGAGTTCGCCCACGCCGCCGCCGCGGACCGCGGCAAGCGCGACCTCATCCAGGACGCCCAGCACCGCCGCGCCGTCGCCTACTTCCGCCTCGGCCGCTACGCCGACGCCGACGCCTGCGCGACGTGGGTGCAGCGCATGGTCGAGGGCGCCCGGACCTCGGACCCGGCGTTCAGGCAGCCCGCCGGCGTCGACGAGCGCGGCTTCGCGACCGCCACGAGACAGCTGCTGACCGAGGAGATGAAGAGGGCCGAGGCCGAGCGGTCGGCCAAGGCGGGCGGGGCGATGGCCGCCGAGGGTAGGGCCCCGGCCGCGTGGAACACGGCGTGCGCGCTGCGCCTGCAGATCCTGGGCCAGCTGGACAAGATCCCCGCGGACGACGAGCGGCGCAGGGTGAGCGTCGAGTTCGCCCCGGGCGTGTCGATGAAGGACTTCGTCGCGGACGAGGAGGGCGCTGCTGCCGCTGCTGCCGCTGCCGCGAAGAAGAAGGCGGAGGAGGACGAGGCCAAGGCGGCCAAGGAGGAGCTCAAGGCCGCGGCCGCCGAGTCGGTGCGCAAGGCACCGGCGCAGACGGACGTGCGCGTCGACTTCTTCCAGAGCAACGCCACGCTGTCGGTGTCGGTGTTTGTCAAGAATGTTCCCAAGGACGAGTTCAAGGTCGAGTACGACAGTCAGGAGGTGAGTAGTCCCCAGTTTCCGCAGAAAGCACCAGCAGCAGCAGCAGCTGACGGAGGTGGAACGCAGATTCGCATGAGCCACATCCCCGGCCACGAGCCCTGGTACACGATCCCGCTCTGGGGCGCCATCGACGCCTCCGGCAGCAAGCACACCGTCACGGCCAACAAGGTCGAGTTCCAGCTCAAGAAGGCGCAGGCCGTCAAGTGGCCCACCCTCCGCCGCGACCCCAACGACGCCCAGGCCAAGGCCCCCGAGGCCAAGCCGTCCGTCGCCCCCCCGGCCCAGCCGCAGCCCGCTCCCTCTGCCGCCGCGGCCCCGAAGACCACCAGCGGCCCCGCGTACCCCACGTCGTCCAAGTCGGGCCCCAAGAACTGGGACACGCTCGAGGATGCCGACGAGGAGGAGGACAGCGACATCAACCTCTTCTTCAAGAAGATGTACAAGGGCGCGACGCCGGAGCAGCAGCGCGCCATGATGAAGAGCTTCACCGAGAGCAACGGCACGGCGCTGAGCACCGACTGGGACGACGTCAAGGGCCGCACCGTGGAGACGCAGCCCCCCGAGGGCGTCGAGGCCAAGAAGTGGGGTGCCTGAGGGGTGACGGTACCGTACCCCTTGACTTGAGCAGGGGAAAAAAGAAGAGGTACATTAACGACGGCGGCGTTTCGGGATGGATTACGTGGACATCATCAGCAAGTTGTAATTAGGCATCACAGGGCTTTTACGCTCGTTGGCGTGGCGTTGGGACGTGTCAAAAAGGACATTTGCAAAGTCGATACTTGAACATGGTTGATTGGTCATGATTCCTCATGACGAGGAGTATATATTTCTGCAACCATCATGTGCAGCTGTGACATGTAGCGTTCTAGGATGGGGTGTGTCCCCCGAGATCGGTGGAGCTCAGCCAGCCTTAGGCTTAGGCTTAGGCTTAGGCCAGGGCTGCCAAGGCTTAGGCTTAGGCTTAGGCTTAGCCTCACCCTCAGCCTTGGCCCCAGCCTTAGCCTTAGCCTTTGCATACTTGGGCTTCTGGCCAGTTTGAACGACTCGGAAATCGGCCTTGGGCCGAGGATCCGACTGAGTCGCGTCAACCGTGGTGCTCACCCTGTTGGCCGTGCTGATAAAGTCCTCGTCGGCCACGTAGGCGCCCTTCAAGTGGCGGCGACCACTGCCGGCGTCGAATTCGCGGCGCCCGTGCAGCACGCGACGGTTGTCAAAGAGCACGCACTCTCCGGGCTGCAGCCTGTACTGGAACATGTTGGCCTTGTCCTCTAGAATGCCCCGGAACAGCCTCGCAGCCGCCAGCCACCTGCGCCAGTTAGAACGGGCAAAGCGACCCCTCTCAGAAGGCTCCAGCATGGCCCGGAAGGCAGCCTGAAAGGGCGGTGACCACCAGACCTCGGAGTCATCTTCGTTTCCTCTGATCATGTTGATGACGGGCCTTTGTTGGCGGTAGGAGAAGCCATTGGCGCTGTAATGGTATGGGACCAAAACTTGGGCGAGCTTTTCGAAGGCCCTGACGTGGTCTTTTTGAAGAAGATGAGCAGCGTTCAGGGCGTCGCTGAAAAGCGACTCTCCTCCCGAGCAGGTGTTCTCCAGACAGTGGAGCAGCTGGATACGGGGAGGGGACTCCAAGTAGAGCATGTCGGAATGAAGGCCCAAGTAGGACGAGGTATAGGCCACGTTCTCGGCCTCGGGTTTGGATACAACGTCCCACGTGCGGCCGTAAAAGGTCTCTTTGATGGCCCCGAACTTGAGGGCGATCTCGGCCACAGACTCCTGAGACTCTGGCACATTGGTGAGGAAAAGGAGGCCAGTGGTCGCGAGCTCGCGCACCCCTTGGGCGAAAGCATTGCCGCCGGCGACAAAATCTGCATAATCGAGCTTTAAGAGGCGCGAGGCCAGGGTGCGGTTATTCCAGTAGACCCTGGGAAAAGGTCTTTGCAGGAGACTCTTGCCAAGGGATGCGTAAGCCTTGGGCGACTCTTGGACCATGCTGCGGAAGCCATGCTTTCCCTCCGCGGGGAACACAGAGACGTGGCCGGCAGCGGCAGCCCGGGGAATATCGTTCTTCCACGTGATGTGGACGGCGCCGTCCGGCTGCACCTGGACGGAGTCGTACGATATATTCTCGGGGATTTCGCTACTGGAGAAGGATTTGTTTCCGGAGGAAGGGCTAAGGCATTGCGGGCAGGGGCAGCGGTCGCGGAGGTAGGCCGAGTCGTAGATGGCGTCTCGACGGACGCCATTCAGGTTTGTTCGGCGGACGCGCAACGTGATGGCATCGAGTTTTATCAAAGTCGGGCGCTGGACTATGTCGGTGATCTGGCGGTTCAAAAGATTGCCTACGGTCTTGTTCGACTTGACGAACGACTGGAGGGAGCGGGTGACGTCGGCCAGCGAGGAGACGGGCGTCTGTTCAGGAGGTGCGGCCGCGGTCTCGGGGAGAGGTTCCGCGACGTCGGCATCCTGGCGGGCCGCGGGTTCTTGGGCCTCGGGCGAAGTCGTATGGACGCTTGCGACGGGCGCAAAGACACGGTGTCCTCCCGGAAGGCGCGACGACAGACTCGGGCGTGTCCTTGTCGCCCCGAGAGCTCGCGAGATGCGCGGCGCAGACCGGAGGGGCGTCCTCATCGCCATCGTAGAGATTCGAGCGGTACGGCAGTTCGGGTCGCAGGGGAGCAGACTTTTCAGGTGACCGATGGTGGGATGCGGCAGAGGGGTGTTGTCGGAACGGGGTGATGCAAGGAGAGAGAAAAGTCGAGTCTTTTAGCTGGAGGAAGCTCCCATTGCGTCTCGAGAGGCGAGGGGAGGATGGGTGGACAATGGCCCGATCAAAGAGGACTGCGCTGGGGTTGGTCCAACGTCTTTTTTTGCTGCGGCCGAGAGCTCCCCACGGGACGGAAGCTGCAGGCGGAAGCCCAGGGGGTAGCTCCTGCCTTAGTTGCTGCCGTGCGCGGACGAACCTCGGTCGGATGGCATTTCTGGGGAAGCCGGGCGCTGTACTGTGCGAAAGACAGTGTTTATTAGTAACAAACACAGTACGTATTCACATGCATTTTGTGGATTTAATCCATTTTATCCTCTCTCACCACTAACAATGTGTCTCAACTAATGAACTGGTAATCCAAGTTCTTCCTCTCCTCTGATTCCAGGCATCATGCTCTTCACCAGAACATATGAAAATCCCAACAATCACAATGCCACGAGCTCGACTCCTCCAAGGCAATCCATTTCACATGTCAATGCCGGGGAATGCTCCCTCGTGACCTCCTCTGCTCCATGAAGGGCCCCAGCCGGACGACGGGAATCTCGTCCGGCGCGGCTTAGCCTCCTTCACGTGGGTGACAAGACCCGAACACCACGAGAGCGACAGACGATGGACACTTCCGGGGAGCTCCACTGCGCCTTTCTTCTTTCCCGTGGCATCTACCGGCCTTTGCCCAGCGGTTACGGCGGCGGGGTGACACACTCGATCCCCGGCCACAACGGTCAAGTGTCCAACTCAGACGGCCAAGCATGCAATGGTCCCAAACTTTGTCGGATTCAAGGTGTGCCATATTACAAAGCAAGACTGGACGAGAAAATGCTTCATGGCCCTGACCACATACGGTGTTGGTGCAATAATCGCCTTGTCTTTCCTCAAGTCTTCCAACAACCGCGTGTCTAGTTCGACATACTATCACAGTTTTCTAAGTTGGCATAACAAATCACCCAAGGACACAGGTCCCATACTACAATACCTGACCTCAATATGCCTTCATTTGTACAATGTAATGCTAATATAGACAAAGAAGTAACAAACAGTCCGCACAGAGCAGACCCCCCTCTACACAGTAGAGCTGTTGATCGCCTTCCAGATCTCGTCGCTGAGCGCCTTGTCCGCCTTGAACCACTGCGCCAGCGCCTTCTCTTTCTGCAGCACGAGGTCCGCCACGAGGCGCCCGAAGACGACGCTGCCCTCGGCGTTGAGGTGCGTGTTGTCGCTCGCCTTGAGGTTGTACGAGTGTGCCTTGGTCTCGCCGATGGCCTGCACGAACTTGCGGCTGTTGAGGTTGAGGTCGATGTACGTCGTCTTGGTCTCGGTCGCCGCCGCGATCGTGCGCTCGCGCTCGTTGGACAGGTTGTTGGTCACGACGCCCGCCGAGTTGAAGCTGCGCCGCGTCAGGGGCGTCACCAGGATCGGCGTCGCGCCCAGCGCCTTGATCTCCTTGGCCAGGTTGCCCAGGTTGGCCTGGTACTGGTCGAGGGAGATGTTCTTCTCGGGCTTCTGGTCGTTGTGGCCGAACTATGTGGCACAGCATGTCAGTCTCTTTTTCGAGATGCCTTTTGAAACCAAGGGAAAACCACAGCCAGACGAAAAGACTAGCAGACTCACCTGAATCGTCACGTAGACGTCAAACGCGCCCACGCTGTCCTGCACCGCCTTCGTGACCGTCGCCCAGTGGCCTTGGCTGACATAGTCCACCGTCGTGCGTCCGTTGCGGCCGTAGTTGGTGCCCTTGGCCGGCGCCTTGAGGAAGCTGAGGAACCCGTTGCCCCAGCCTCCGCCATTCTCGGCCTGCACCGCCGTCGTCGAGTCGCCGGCGAGGAAGAAGGCCGGGGGCTTGGCCGCCCTCTTGTCCGCGGATGGCGCGGCCGCGACTAGGCCGGGAAGGAGAGCGGCCGCGGAGAGCAAGGTCTGGAACTTCATTTTTCGTTTATGAGTGCCGGATTCTCGGTAATGTCGGTTTCGATCTTGTTCTCGCGGTGTTCCCAGGACTCGGGTCAGGACAACAACAGCTGCTGGCTTCTATAACACAACAATACAAACACAAACACACAAACACTTGACTCCCAAAATCCGAGGAGGCGAGGCATCTCGGCTGCTCTTATACCAGATCCCGGGTTTCAAAACGCAAACCCCCCTCCCCCCTCCCCCCAGCTCATCAAGCAATAAAGCAGCCAAGACCTGCAACCAACCAAATCATCAGACGGACTTCTCTTTTGGTTCGTTGATCCGATGCAACTCTCCTTGATTCCAAGGGTGCCAAGCATATATTGCCTACACCCCCAAAAAGGGTTCAGCGGAACAAAATACACGACAAATCAAAACGGAGCCCCCTGGCCGTCCGGGGATCATGCTGGACGGAGTCAGTCCGGAAGCCCCACGAACGGCTATTTCTTCCGTCAATGGAAAATCGAGCTCGAAGCTGTTCCAACTTCCCCCCCTACCCCTTGGCACAAACTTGGCGAGCTTCCACTGGCTCAACATGGGGGGCTAAGCTTTTTGGAGATGGGATGGAAAATCAGAGGAAATGTAACGCCAGGCACCTCTTTTTGTTTTTTCTTGTTCTGACGGTTTAGCTCCCGGACAGGACACACCCGTTCGACGGCCGATCTAAGCTAGATACGTCATCTCTTGCATTGAGCTCGACAGCATTCTGCTTTCCTGCTGGGCATTTCCGTGCCTCTCATGCACGCCGGACGAACGGACGGCATTTTCTGATCCCCCAAATCTAATGCCGGAAAAACGATCGAAACGGCTACGAGATCGCGGGGGCTCCCTCAGAATCAGGCCAAGTCTCGAGCAAACAAGTCTGTGGGGTCGCTCGGTCCCTGGAATTAAATTCACCGTCGCAGTTCGTCCGAATCGAGCACGAGAGGGAAAAGGCTTGGACGCGCCTGGGCCAAGCCCTTGGGGAGCCCGCTCCGAGAGGGACCAGGACGAATGGCCGGAGCAACCGGGGGAGGCAGCAAGTGGGAAATGCCCAGTGCCCAGGCCGGGGCTTGGCTCTTGGTCGTCCCAGTATGTGCGGCCTCCTTTTTCCAACGGGCCTCTCCTAGTTTCTAAACGGAGTGAGCCGGCGGGCGGGTTTCACAGCGAGCCCGATCCGTACGAGGCGCCCCGATGGAAAACGTGACTCGTGGAAATGTGGAACGGGACCATATGGACGTCAGATTGCCTCATCATCATCATACATGATCTTTTATATTGCGCAGAAGCAGTAAGTTTCTGGTGTGTGAAGGGGGTATTCTAGTAAACCTATTCAGTGGCGGCGGCGTGCTGGTTTCTCGCCGAAGATGCCGTTCTCCCGAGCCTCCCGTTCATATATGTACTCGTACAACCAATGCCCCCATCCAAGCCCGGGCATGAATGTTCCAAATTGTTCGCTGTTACACCGTGTATCCATGATTTTTTACACGCCACTCTGAAGATTGCCTTCATCCAAGCATCATCCGGCTTGTTGCTTGATTTTCCCATCACTGATAGTTCTTTCATATTCCCGTTCATGCAGTTCAACGCCCGCCCCAGCCGTATGCATACATTTGTAGGAACGTCAATCACCTGTTGCGGTTGCTGGACCACCGCTTGACCATGACCTCGCGGATCTTGTACAACTTGAACACCTCCGCGGGCCCGCCCTTGCTCAAGGCCTCGTCGAACTTGGGCGGCGGGGGCACGTCGACGTAAACCAGAACCAGACTCTTCTGGACGTGGGACAGCACGCGGACGACGCCGTGCAGCCAGTGCCATGTCTTGCGCGGCAGCTGGCGGTCGCTGTCCTTCCACCACTGGTCCGAGTACGACGGCAGGACGATGGCGCCGAACTCTGCGTGGTCGAAGACGGGGCCCTTGGCGTAGAGCATCCAGTCGACGCCGAACTTGATGCCGGCGCGAGGGACCCAGCCTAGGGAGCGGAAGTGATGGTACACTGCGTAGTGAACGAGGAAGCCATCATCGGGCTGCAACTCGTCTGCCGCGCGTGAGGGGAAGTAGGAGTATTGTCGGAAGAGTTTAAGAAGATCGGCAGTGGGAATGGCTGCCTTGGTGGTCGGGTCGACGACCTTGAGGGCGCCGAGGCCGAAGGAGAGGAAGAAGGCTTCCTCGGACGTGAGCTGGAGGTGCTCCTTGTTCACAATTTCGGTGGGTGCCGGCGAGGTTTTGGCCTCGGGCTCGATCGACTTCGTTCCATTCACCATCGCCGCAGGGATTTCTTCTTCTGTCTCGAGGACGCTGGGTCCCAAAGGGGTGCCGTTGACAGGCGGGGTCGACTTCCCGTTCAGCAGAGCGTAGCTGGGACTAGGAGGGTCGGACAACTGATAGGTGGCCGACTCGACCTTTGGTGAAAAGCGGACGCTCTTGCGTCGCTTGAGAGGCTTTGGTGTTGAGGGTAAGTCCGCTGAGGCCACAGATGTAGCCTTGGTGCCATCGGCGTCGAGACCATTGATTTTGTCACCGTTGACCCCATTGATCAAATCTTTGATCAGGTGTCCTGTCGATGCCTTGGCAGAGCCTTCGTAGTGGCCGTTCTCATGGATGGTCGACAGCTTCTGGGCCGCCGTGTTAGAAGCGTCAGCTAGACTCATACCGTTGATAGCCTTGCCCGCAAGTCCGTTGACGAGGGTAACACATGTGTTGGGCAGGGAAAGCAGCTCCAGAGGACCGACAGGTGCGACATTGGCTGAGTAAGAGAAACCGTTCGTGAGAGGTTGGGACACGACGTGATTCGTAGAAGCCTCAGTTTCCGCAGTTGTTAAAACGTCAATGGTATCTGACGTCGACAGCAGCTGTTGGCCATTGTTGGCCGCGGCCGCAATCTGCTCATCCGTAGCCAGCAGCGCAACATGTGAATTGGGCAGACGAATGAGCTCGAGAGGGCCGACTGGCGCAGACAGAGGAAGAGGAAGAGAGGCCGGAAGGACATCGCCAGGCTGGATGATAGTCTCGCGGTCGATGACGAAGTCGACGCTCTCGTGTGCATCTTCCTGTCCGTCGTTTTGTAATTCGAGTCCGTGGGAGTTGGGTAGCGAGAGAAGCTCAGTAGGTCCAACGGGGGCAGCCACGGTCAAGGGAATCGGTAGTGGAAGGATATCGCCTGGCCGCAGAACAGCGTCCGACTGGACGACCTCAGCCTCTTGTGTTGATTCGATGGCATCCTGAGGCTGTATGATGGTGGCCGAGCCAATGCGCGACGTTGTCGATTCAACAGGCAGTTGAGAAACGGAAGACGTGACACCGTTGGCCAGTCCGGTCGTATCGGTGGCCGATGAGGGCTCGGCAGACGAAAAGGGCACAAAACCGGACTTGGGCGTAATTATGGACGCGTCCTTGTTCACATTGGATGCAGCTTCTTGGGCGACGGGTTCTGGCTCGGTTTCGGCCTCCAAGTCGGCAGGTGCAAGTTTTGGTTCAGGCAAGGAGATGGCGTCAGCTGAGGCCTCTGGTTCATGGCCATTGACAGCTGAATTTAGGTGGGCATCCGTTGTGTTTACTGTGCCCACCACAGAGCCCTGGCTCGCTTGCTGCGCTTCCTGGAGGCGCAGCTGGCGGATGGCTTCTTGCTCGGATTTGGCGCGCTCCCACTTCATCTGCCTGCGCTCCTCACGTCGGTTCGCTGTCACCAGCTCGCTGACTTGGCCTGGCACGAGCCCTCGGCGGACTTGCTCGCGCTTGAGCCAATTGGGCTCACTTCGACTCAGGTTGCCCTTGCCATAGAACCCTTGTTCCCACAGCGCGCGCATGGACTTCTCGTCGACGACGTTGACGGATTTGGACTCTGGAGACCAGATGCCCTCGTACACCACGGAAGGCTCAGCAGGCGGCGGAAAGAAAGTTTGTTTCGTCCACGCGTACAGCACGTGGAAGAGAGAGATTGGATTATTCGGATAGAAGCTAGGAAGCGGAAAGGTTCGTATGGGAGCAGGCAACTCGTAGATCTTGTGCAACGGCAGGCCTTTCGGCCGCGGCGTCGACGAGCCCGGTGCGCTCTGCTGGCCAGACGCCCCAGCCGGCGAGGGCTGGGAGGCTGTAGTCTTGGTCTGCGACATTGTTCTAGCAAGTCATGTCTGTCTTTTGGATTGGTTAGCTTCAGTTGCGAGCTGGCAGTTTCGAAAACCAAACGAGTCAAAGAGTTTGCATCAGATACCGTTGTAGTCTATATTTGAGCATTCATCGAGGTTCAATGAAGACGCCTCTTCGCACAAAATGGGATAGGTGTCATCATAGCAAACGAGAGGTGGAAAGTAGAAGGGCCTGATCCCGCGCGACATGGAGGATCGCGACGAGGTAGCATCACCAGCCGCCACCATGGACGAAGGGAAGACGAGACTGTGAAGAGAAGCAGCGACTTACTTATTTGAGGTGTTTTCCACCCGTCCTGCCGACAGATCACCCGTCAATTGGGCCATTCAAGCCGAAAAATCACCTCACCACCCGGAGGCACCTTGATCCTGTTCGGCAGACGTGTGGTTGGAGAGGGAAGAGTGCATGCGTCGCGCAGAAAATTTCAGAGTAGAAAAAGGACTCCGCCGTATCCATCGCTTGCTTCCGTCCCCACCGTCTGACTCTTTTTTGTCCTCCGGAAAAACTCGGCATCGGAGCCTGCCGGCTGACTAAGGTGATATGCGAAAGCCACAAGTGCAGTATCCACTATTTGACAGCCACAGATCCTTGATGTCCAACCCGTTTAGCTGTGGCTCGTGCACCTCTCAATCTCAGCTTCCATGCCGGTGTGGTGGGGCTCGTGGAATTTCGATGACACGCGACGTGGGCTCTCCGATATTGCCGATCCATTGAATGCTGCTGCCTCTCTTGCTGACCCGACGTCGCTTACGATCCTTTCCCTTTTCTTCGGTCCTTTGCGGAAATCTGTCTCTGACTTTTCTTGCAATGACTTTGTGACGAGACGATCTGTTGCACCCACGATACCCTGCATCCATGGCGTCTGGTTTCCTCTGACGATACTCGTCTTTGGTCGCATATCCCACTAATAGCTCCCCTTCCGGATCACGGCACCCCTCGGCAGTTGCGGACCCTTTTGCGCCATGGCAGATTTGTCGACGATAGCTCAGGCGATTGCAGTTGTATGCCTCATATGGAGCGCCTTTGTCTATGTTGTGCAGTCAATTGGCATCATCAGAATGCAAGTTATGTCCCTGACCGCTTTCTCGTCGGCGCTGACCTTGGATACAGCTTCCTGTCTTACTCCTATCGCCCGAAGCCGGCCGTCTCCTCGTCGCTCAAGAAAGAAGATGTTCCCCACGTCACCGTTATTAGGCCCGTCAAGGGCCTCGAGTATGGTCTCTACGATTGCATAGCCTCCACGTTCCAACAAGACTACCCGGCCGACAAGCTGACGATCTACCTCTGCGTGGCCGAGAAGAGCGACCCGGCGTACCCGGTGCTGAAGAAACTGGTCGAGGACTTCCCCGGCTTCGATGCGCGCGTTCTGGTGGAGGAAGAAGACCCTTTGTTGCACGGCACCGAAGGTCACGTCGACAACCTCGGACCGAACCCTAAGATCAGGAACATCAGTCGAGCGTACCGCGAGGCTAAGGGAGACATAATCTGGGTCATGGACTGCAACATTTGGATTGGTCGAGGAGTGGCCGGTCGCATGGTGGACAAGCTTCTGGGCTACGGCCCTGGCGGAAGTCAGGTCAAGCCGTACAAGTTTGTCCATCTCCTGCCGATCGTCGTCGACACCGTATCTCCTCGGGACCCCCCGACAAGCGAGACGCAGACGCTACTCTCTTCCGGACCGGAAGATGGCTCGTCTCAGGGACACGACGGCTCTCTTCGCGACTACGTGCGCACGCAGGGTGGAGGGCGACTCGACGAGATGTTCATGGCCACGACACACGCCAAGTTTTACGGGGCCATCAACACCGTCGGCGTTGCGCCGTGCGCCGTCGGTAAGAGCAACATGTTTCGCAAGTCTCAGCTGCAGGTGACGACGGATCCCGCCCAGAACCCGATTCTACCCAACAAGAACCTCCCCAAGGGCATCGACTACTTCTCCGAGTACATCTGCGAGGACCATCTCATTGGCGACTTGCTGTGGAAGACGAATCTGCCGGGCTTCAGAAATCACGGTCTGGTAGTGGGCGACCTCGCCGTTCAGCCCATGGCCGGCATGTCGGTGCACGCCTACTTCAACCGCCGTGCCAGATGGCTGCGCGCGCGCAAGTGGACGGTTCTGGCTGCGACGCTGGTCGAGCCTGGCGTCGAGTCCCTCCTGTGCTGCGGCTACTTCGCCTTTGCCGTGACGACGCTCCCCTGGTTCAACACGACGTTTGGCATCGCGCAGACATGGGACGCGACTGGCTTGTACTGGTTTGCATTCGTGACGATCTGGATGATTTGCGATTGGTTCACGTACAACCGCCTCCATTCCGGTCGCACCATCGAAGTCGACCAGAACACTCCCAAGTTTGCGAGAGGCACCTGCACTCCAGGTGGCGCTCCCCCAAGGTCGTTCTTGGAATGGCTGCCTGCCTGGATTGGTCGGGAGTTCCTTGCTCTTCCAATTTGGACCTGGGCTGTCTTGTGTGGATCTACTGTGACATGGAGAGGTCGGACTTTCAATGTCCGATCCGACATGAGTGTCGTCGAGGTCGATGCGCACAAACCAGCAGCGTCCCGAAGCATCATGAATGGATTTGCTGCGTCGGAAGGTGGTCAGCGATCTAGAAGTAAAGATCGGTTGGACTAGAGTACATCAGTGTACAAGAGTGTTAATATGAAGATCACTCCACCGAGGTCCTTCATTATGTTTCCATTATCCTAACGTGACGTTGTGACCGCGAATGAGTAAGGATATTTATGGCCCGTACGGGTATGTCGTCCCGACATGCCACTCAACGGAGAGCAAATATGAGCAGCCCGCTCGCTCCTCTCAAGGCGGGAAAGCATAAGGGAGGATCAAATCTGCCTTGATCGTGATTCAAAACCCACGTAGGTGATTTTGGGCCCCTTCTCTTCTTACCTTATCTGGATTAACCACCCAGTACCTTCTGCAAGTAAAACATCTTCTGAAAAGGAAGGACCTTTCCAGTGGGTGTGGATCCTGCATCTTGCCTTCTGTTTCTGCCTCGCACTTTCCTTTTTACTTCCCCTCTTCACCTGCCTTCCTTCCAAGTTCTACAGAACGGAGGCAGGTACGTGCCTACCTTAGCTAGTGCCAGAGTTCTCTTCCCTTCACCTTCAGTGCAATCTCAATTTCTCAAGAACACCTACTTTCGGCAACTCTTCCTTCACACATCATCTTCTCGAGAAGCCAAGAACCCTCTCTTCCATGCCAAGGTCCACCACCACATCTTCGACCGAACACTTCTCCCAACTCTCTCCCTCCCTCGCACAAATCGTGAGAAAGCTTTGCCATGGCCGTCATTACCATCATCTTCGGCAATCGCCGACGCCTTATCGGCCTTCCAGCATCCTACGAGGCTCTCATCCAGAAGGCTCGTGCCTCCTTCGAGCTCGACAGCGCCAACCTGATCGTCTACCTTACCTCTGTAGCCATGAATGACGAGGTCGAACTCGACCCGACCGCTTACGAGGTTGTTTCTAATGCATGCACCTTGCGTCTGGAACAGCTTCCCTCGCACACTCCGCAGATCACTGAGACGAAGCGCAAAGAGCTGGAAGATGCCTCCGGCAGTAAGCCCGCTGACAAACGATTACGACGATTGCCTGCCACTCCGAGGAAGCCTACGAAGCAATTTCCTATTACGGTAAAGACAGGTATATCAGGTTCTTCAATCACTGAACTATATGGCCACATTCTAACGACTAATGTAGCAACCGGCAAGACTATTCATCTGTCAGTTTCGAGCGACATGACCTTTTACAATCTCAAAGAGTCCATCCTGGAGTCGCAGGGCATTCCACCTCATAGCCAGAGGCTTGTGTACGAAGACAAACTTCCTTTCGACCAAGAGATGTTGAGCGACTACGAAATCGAGAACAATGATACGATTGACTTGTTTCCTGTTCAATGTGGTGGCAAGCCTGCGATTTATCTCATGTCGCCCGCCCCCATCAACGTTTCTGTGGATGTCACACTCTCTCACCACTGGGAGTTTTCAACCATCTACCCTCTCGCAGACCCGCGCATCATCAAGTCTTGCCAGCAGTCTCGGATCTCGTGGCGAGTCTCTGCCAGTCCAGACGGTACACTCCAGGACATAGCGACCGGCGTCGATTGCAGCTATCTTTTTTGGGAAGCCGAGACTACTCCCACTTGCGTCAGCTCTTCGAACATCTCCTCTGAGTTTCCTTTCAATCCTCAATATCCAAACCTGCACCGAACCGGCAAGGACGCTCTCATCCCTCCCTTTTCCGACTTCATACCCTACCTCGATCGGGCCCTGAAATCTCTGACGCTAACACCTGCCATGCGGACCGAGTTCATCGTCCATTGGCTGCCCAAGCTTCAGAAGATCCGCGACCGAGGCCTGAACGTTGCTTTCGACTTCGTTCCCCAGGCTGCTTTTGAGAAGCCGCCCAACTGGACGTCACCCCTCAGCCTGAGACTGTTGCGCGGGTTTTCCTCGTTTTTGATGGCGTGGCTAAGCAGAGCAGCGAAGGCCCGAGTCTCGCTGAGATGGAGTCTATTGACTGGGCAACCCGAGTAGGATTGGATGCATCCGGTATGAGGGACAATTCAACGTTCAGAGTGCTTGAATGGGGTGGAATGGAGGCACACATGGACTGATTCAGTTCAGGTCTCGACCACTGTGCACTCACTGGTGCAGTCTTCACGCCATTCTATTGCTTGTATCAGTTCGTCGCGACGACAGCTGTGGGAAGTCTCATGGGGCACTATCATCTTGCTATCAGAGTGTATTTGAGGCTTAGAGAGTTGAACATCGGAGGTCTTCTCTTAGAAAGCATTCGATTCTGCTTTGTTGATCAATGTTAATGCATGCATCCAGCGACAACTGGGAATTGGCAGCATCTGCTCTTTTCTGCTCTGAATTTTATCGCGACCTTTCCGTTGCCTTTTCTAACAAAATATTACTAGAGGACAATATTTGTACACAACAAACTGTTATGGGTGAAACTGAGCTAAATTTGTGTAGAAATATAAGTCTATTGTCAGGACATTAAAATTATTAATGCCTTCAAATAAAGCTCCGCCAACTCGCTCCCAGGTCCGCAGGATGCGCCCACGGCAACAAACTGGGACTATTCATTCATGCATGTGTTATGGCACAACGAAATCATGTCTTGTCATTTACGCAGGTTCTCGTAAACTCCACAATCTGACATTCCCCTCCGGCTCGTTTCTAGTGTCCTCTCACGGCACAAAAAGAGCGCCTGGAACAGTTTTGGGGAGACGTTGGCAGAATCCCACACGACCCTGTGAGGACCATAGAAATGATATCACACGAAGGGGGACACACTGAGAGATGCAACCCCGCGGTCTAGTTGGGAGAGATTCGGAATGAGCAGCGGTTCTTTGCGGGCGGTCATTTTTCTCAGCTGAGTCTTGTGGAATGAGTGTCATGGTCGAAAGTCAAAGAGTAACACCTACCTTAGGTTGCCCATAAAGAGGATATTAGGAATGATTGCCACGTATGCGGCCATGTGTCAATTCTCTGAAAGGAACATGGTGACCATGTTATCACATGACTAGCTCATTTGGATTGCTCATAATACATAATTCGGAAAGAGACTGCATGTTATCCTCTGAGGCAAACCAGTGACCAGTAGTCCATGATGCGTAACCAGTTCATGCCTCACTTTATCATAAGATAGCATGAGTTCAACCATGAATCATGTAAGGCATGGTGGTTCAAGATGATAGTACGAAGTATCAACATAAAGTTATTATATGCAGTCTGCTGGCTTGATGCCAAATTAGGGCGAGACGTGGCGGGGCAGGAAAGAATCAACCTGCATTCAAACACTAGATGGCTCCCCATCTAAGGACGCTTCACCAAGACAAGCAGGTCGCCATTGCCGTATGCAAACTCGGAGCCCTGTACAGTGTTATCCGCGCGAGTGCAGTGGTCCATGACGAAGCCGGCGCCACGAGCAACATCGTTGCTGAAAACCAGAATTAGCATCATGGCGTGCAGAATATGTGAGAGCATCTTACCAAGACGAATACGTGGGGAAGGCGCCACCGCGAATTCCAGTGATCTGGGCTCGACCGTGGACGCAAAAGACGTTGGTAGTCACCGTGGAACCGTCCACTCCGCACTGCTCCCCGCCCCTGCGAGCGATTTCATTGATGCACGAGACAGCATCAGGAACCTATTCCAATGAGTTGGAGCTGAACTATGAGATGTCTGGAGGCTACAATAGACTTACGGAGGCTTCGGTGTTCGGCTCAGTGTTGCAGCTGTAACGCTTCTGGAGCGGGTTCTCGCCGGTAGCCGCCGTGCTGGTCTCGTTGACCGAAGCTTGCCAGGCCTGAACGGCCTCCTCGGGAGTCAGGTTGTTGCCGTTGGGGTCGGCGATGATG
This sequence comes from Colletotrichum tropicicola, assembly GCA_025962755.1. NCBI lineage: Eukaryota > Fungi > Ascomycota > Sordariomycetes > Glomerellales > Glomerellaceae > Colletotrichum > Colletotrichum tropicicola. The sequence continues at coordinate 63,094 of JAOWMA010000119.1, forward strand.
CCGTCAACCCACTTGGCGAAGGAGAACACCTCGACGACGTCGGGTTGCGTTGCGGCGGGAGCAGCACCAGTGAGCTGGGCCAGAGCCAGGGCAGCCAGAGCGGGAAGAGCGAAGTTGACCATTTTGACTGAGTGTACTAAGAATGAATTGGTAGAGTTGGATTGATGCTTTGTTGGTTAAGAGAGAGGCTAGAAAAGTGAGATTCGGAGTAATTCGTCCACCCTTTTATGTTCTTCTGTAAAGACCAACAAGCCGGATATTAGTTATGATCTCGAATAATTCACCAATCGGGTTCAAGGTCAGCTAGGCACTTTCATGGACAAAGTCCGCCCCGCCCCCGCCCCCGCCCCCCCTTCCCGCCCCCAAAACCAAAGATCCTTCGAAAACTCCACAACAGAGTTAGCAAGGATATCGTGAGACTACTTGAGTCTAGTTTGGTAGGGCTCAAGTTCCTTCGCCATCCGAGCCGACTGAGCCCCGCAGGTAAGCCGGTAGACATAGGTCTAAAGGGGAAAGCTTCCGCCGGCGCGTCGTCTAAGTGCATCAACGACAGTGCCGTCCTACTGCCGGGCCGTGGCATGTTGTCGCCTAGAATAAAGCTACGCGGAATGCTTATTTCCACTTCTCGACTTCTCGGAAAGGTCTCTGTACAAGTCTTGCAGCTGTGGCGCGGCAATGAGCTTTGGTCAAAAAGGTCTTGGATCAACTCACACTGGTACCAGCTGTAAGCGGCTTCTCGCACTCGGTGTTCAAGGCATAGGAGGAATCATTCAAAATCCTCGACGCTAGCCCGTCAGACCACCAGTCATACCATGCTGCTGGCCTTATCGGCCAGGTAAGGTAAACAGAGTGAGGGCTTGAAAAGGCGAGAGTATCGAGCGCGCCTACTGAGTACCTTACCCAGGGTTGCTCGCTGGCAGATCCGGCCTGGAGCCTAAAGATTAACCCCGAGGTTCCCGTTTCTGGAGCCCACTCGAGTCAGTTGACAACCCAGCTTGGACCCCTTTTAAGATAGATCTCAAGCGGGTACGATGTAAGACGAGATGGACCGAATGAGAAGAAACCCGACGCTGCTGAGCGAGACGAGACCGCAACTCAAGTTCTGCCTGGTTGAGCCACAGGAATAATGGATAACTCAAGCCATTGTCATTCGTCTTCCATTGTAGCGAGAGTCCACATCTTACCATGCCACTCCGATAGGAAAGCTTGTTTTTCCCGGTGTTCGAGAACCCGAGCTGGGTGCCTGCGTTTTGACACTTTCGCTTACTCGGCAGGCCCATCCAGGCTCCATTGTGCTCCAGAATGCCCCAAGAGGACTTCCGGCATCTCCAAGAGTAGTCTGCTGATGATTTCTAATATCAAGCTGAATATCTGATGACAACTGAATGAGAAAGGGTTCTTGAATTTCACGGGCTTCCAAAAGCTTGGATCACTGATTAGAGGGCGCAGCGTCAGCGGCCTGGTCATTTATCATTACCGAAAAGAGACTCTAACTTGGTTATGAAATGGTTCTCGCTCAAGCGCTCAAGCGAAAGGTCAGTGTCAACTCGTCTCCCGTTCGTTTTCAGGTCTTGAGTGCGTCAGTGTTAAACATCAGGCCATGAGTGAGTGTCGAGCACCCAGCTCTCAAACAGCGCCACTCACCATACTTTCTACTAACTTCCATTGCTAGTCTGACCACTCGGACTTGGTGATGTTAAGAAAAAGTCGACGACTCAACAATCTCCCACCAATCGTGCCGTTATCGCAACACCAGTAACAACATTCAACGACTAGAGGAAACCAATCCATGACCAGTAATTCTTGACGAAGATTTCAGTTTTTCAAGGACTTCGATAGACCGGGATCGAGGTATTTTGCCCGCCTTTTGAGTCTCAAATCCACTCCTTAGGGTTCCTGAGCACAGCAAGAAGCCTGCCCTCCCGGCTGTCGGCGTCGGGCTCGTCGTGCATGTATCTCCATTGAGCCGTTACTGGCAAGCTGATGAGAATACTCTCTACCCGCGACCCAGGCACGTTCAGACCGAAAGCCGTTCCACGATCGTGCACAAGATTGAACTCAACATATCTCCCTCTCCGGATCTGTTGCCATTCTTTCTCCTCCTCATTGAATGGCAAGTCCTTGCGCTTCTCGATGATGGGAATATACGCCGGCACAAATGCGTCCATGGTCGATTTGACAAAAGCAAACCCTTTCTCGGGGTCGACGAAGTCTTCATCGAGGTCATCAAAAAAGATTCCACCGATGCCTCGCCGTTCCTCACGATGCTTGATGTTGAAGTACTCATCGCACCACTTCTTGAACTTGGGGTAATACTCCGCGTCGTGCTCGGCGCAGGCTGCCTTGAGTGTTCGGTGAAAGTGCTCGGCGTCTTCGTCGAACAGATAGCTTGGTGTAAGGTCGCTACCGCCCCCAAACCAGGCCGTCTGCGATGAACCGTCCGGCCGAACGGTCTCGAAGTATCGGCCATTCATGTGCACCGTCGGCGCCATCGGGTTCTTGGGATGGACCACCATGCTCAATCCCAAGGCGTAGAAGTCCAGTGTTTCAGCATCCGTAGACAGATTCTTGTGGTTCTGTCTCATCTCCTCAATCGCGCCCCTGCTCAGCTTTCCATGGACGATGCTGATGTTTACCCCCGCCTTCTCAAAGACGTTTCCATCTTGCAAGACGCGTGTCACGCCACCACCACCGCCGTTGGGTCGTTGCCACTCGTCGGTGCGGAACTTGGTGCCGTCTACCTGTTCCAAGGCAGAGACGATCTCCTTTTGCTTCCTCCGGATGAAGTCTTCCATGCGCAAGCGCATCGGACGCTGCGAGTCTGCCGGTGTCGGGTCGGCCTGGGAGGGTCAGATTATGCGTCCATGACCAAGTATTGGTCCCAATCATCGTCGAATTTCACTCACCATCTCGGTAACCAAATTGGATATGCGTGCAGAACAACGACAATCGAGTTGCCAGTCTGGATGCTGCTTCTCTTTGGACCCTACTGAGGTGGGAGAAGTCAAAGCACGAGAGCTGACGAAGTCCCAAGCAACCATTATCACCCCACCGTGACATCGAGGATCTGACGCCAAGTTCTGAAAGGAGTGTCAACCAATCATACATCTCCTTGATACCCTTGTCCGCTGCCGCTGCTTCCTGACCAACAGAGTTACCAACTTCCTTATTGAACGGAAGCATCATCCATTAATAATCATGGCTCACTGCAAGCGTACAGGTACGCAACTGTGTCCGAAAGCTCCTCTCGGGAGTGCATTTACCAGTCAAATATGTTGGTCCATGTCCATGAAGCATGCCTGAGCTAAGGAGGTACACGAATCCTTCTCTTCGATTCCCATCTCCCATCTCTACCTACTCAAAAACATAAGAAGTTTGTTCGAAGTATTCCCTACACATTTTATTTCATATGTCCATCTTTGAATTTTCCAGGATTGCTTCAAAGTTTTGTCTAGACAGCATCCTCGCGTGGGATTTGAATCCATCGCTTGTAAGACAAGGGTATTTCTCGCCTGTGCGCTTGCCACGGATTGCGTCTACGACACCCGATTACCCGCATACGTCAAATGTTGGATACATGTACTCCTTAAGTCCTTTTTGGGGAAGAAAGTCTTGTAAATCGACTCCGACGTTGAATGACACGGAAGTCCCGGGGTCGAAGGTTGATGTGTGACGGCCCCAAGAATGTTTGCAAATTGAGGCCAGGTCCCCCTCCCTGAAGGCCCCTTCATACCTACCAATTCTTGGGCAACAGCCTTACCACTATGGAAGTATTGGAAATTCTCATTGAAATAAGGTTTCGAGCGAATTGAATTCTAGACCTCAATTGGGCGAAGCTAACCTAACCACCTGTAGTTGGGTTTCTGGAGTTCAACTTGATCTGGACTCGGAGACCCTAAGTCTCTCCGCATTCACCGCTGTGGTAATTCTTTACGGCCACTGTGGATGTTTCAGAAGGCATGTCGTAAGGCGAGCGCCTTAGGCACAGTCAGTCAGACATCGGCTCCTTCTTCATATCAAATCCCCTTGCCATTCTTCAGATTTACGAATTTCACTGCCATAGGAGGCGGGGTTGTGCCGTGGCGGTTTTAGGCATGCCGTTGCTGAACGTGTTGAAATGATGTGGCTTATTGGTGGTATGTAGAATGAATCTCACAACCCCTCCGCAGGCATGCAAATAAATCAGACACAAGGCATAGGGATTCGGGAGTTCCCTAGGTCTCGCGTGGAAATGGGGCATCCTCGAGCACGCTTCAAATTCCAATAAAGAGGGATCTGTGCTGATTTCATGAGTACTAGTACTAGGTGTCGGCTGACCTGACTTTTCTCACCACTCAGACACGGGCGGTGTGTGTCAGGGACGAAATGTTGCTATTGTTTTTTGTCTCGACAGAAATTAGTCCTTTTCTCCTTGGGCACCAAGAGATGCAGAGACCCTCGGGAAGCTTCCGTGCGGGTATAAAGACGACATGACAGCCATGTCAGCGCCTAGGTTGATACATGTTGGCAGGCAAGAGCTGCAGCTTTTCTGACCCCCAGTCCCTCATTTCGGCCTTGAATATGCCTCTCTTTACATCACGGACGCTCGTTACTGCCCTTTTGGTGGCACAGTCGCTCGCTTTACCCGCACCTGAGTCCCAGCCAATCCGGCGCGATCGCACGAATATCTGCAACGATGGAAAGCTCGCTGCAGAGAACCCTCGTGCCGCGTTCTTCCGTAAAGCCGTTGATGGATCGTCATACTGTAACCACACCAGGGTTCCAACACCGGCGGGAGCTCCCCTGAAGGTCGGTATTATTGGAGCTGGAGCTGCCGGGCTCTACGCGGCCATCCTTCTGGACTCCCTCGGAATTGACTATGACATTCATGAGGTTTCCAACCGTGTAGGTGGCAGGATCTACACGTATCGTTTTGATCAAGAGACGTGGGATAATTCAACGGCGCAAGACCCCGCGTACTACGACTACTACGTAAGAGAGAACGATAAAAATTGTCCGCGCTCAAAATTGACACGAACCGCAGGACGTGGGCGCGATGCGTTTCCCGCCGATGCCCTACATGGACCGCGTCATTGGCGACGAACCATGGAGTCTCATTCCTTACATCAATGCGCGAGTGGCGGAGCGTGACCAGGTGGTCAAGAAACACTATATCTTCAAGGCCGACAACACATTCAGACGGTTCAACGGCGTCACCGCCCTTATGCAAGATCCCAACTCGGCATCACCTGACAAGTATAACGTGCCAGTTTTCAACCAGACCTTTGGAACCCTTTCTGCCTCGGCTGTCTTCAACGAATCGCTCCTAGCCCTGACCAATGCACTCTCGAAGGATTTCGACACCGGTTTCAGCATGCTCATGGACTACGATTCCAAGACAGTCCGTGAATACCTTCGCGATCAAGGATACTCCAATACCGAGATTGACTGGATGGAAACCATTAACGATGCCACGGGTCATTATGACATGTACTCCATGTCACAGGCCGTCTTGGAGCAGTGGATTTTCAACAGTGCGGACATCAACGATTGGTCTCTGATCAATGGCGGGATGGATATGCTGACCAAGGGAATGGAGCTCATCATCAAGAAGAAGCCCGTGCTCAACAACAAAGTCACCGACATCAGGAAAAAGCCTGACGGTACTCTCAAGGTTGTCGTCAATAACACCGAAGAGTATGAATATGCCCATGTCATCTCGACAGTTCCGCTCGGTGCCCTGCAGGTTATCAACATGACTGAGCTGGACCTGAGCTACTTCGAGGACAACGCCATCCGCACCTTGAGGTGAGTATACCTTGCGAAGCAGGGTTATTGTCTATCCTGAAGAAAATCACTCCAAGGTGGAGGCTAAGCCGTGGTTCGTAGCTACGATCCCTCGACGAAAGTTGGTTTCAAATTCAAGACGAGATGGTGAGAAACCCCCTTGAACGTTGGACAGACTGAGATCAAGAATTATAACACTTACGCTCTCCGCAGGTGGGAGAACCTCTCGACCGGGCCCTTCAAAGGAGGCCAATCCTACACCGATTTGCCTGTCCGCCGCTGCGTCTACCCCTCCTATGGGCTCGACATTCCCAACGCTCCGGGGACCATGATTGCCAGCTATGTTTGGGGCCAAGACGCCTCTCGCCTGGGCTCCTACCTCAATCCCCACAATGACGGTACGCAGGCGCCATACCAGCCCAACAGTGTGAACACTATGGTCGAAGTGTTGCTCAAGGACCTGGCCGAGCTCAACGGCGTCTCGTTTGAATTCCTCCGAGACGAGTTCGTGCAGTACCACGCATACGACTGGTATGGCTCCGCTTACTCCAACGGAGCGTTTGCCATCTTCGGACCCGGTCAGTTCAGCAGCACGCTGCCGTGGCTTATGAAGCCAGCCGCCGACGGACACATGCACTTTGCCGGAGAAGCTCTCAGCTCGGGTCATGCGTGGATCATTGGCGCCGTCAACAGCGCGTGGAGAACTGTCTTTGAAATCCTGAACACGGAGGGATTAGAAGACAAGAAGAAACAATTCATTGATCAGTGGAACATCATTGACGAGGTAGACATGGGTTGGTACAACTGGTCCCCTGATGGTAGCTTGTAAGGATCAATGGAAAGCACCGTAGGATGAAATGAGATCAAGAGACGCAGATTTTCAAGTTTCAAAAAGTTCGTCATTATCCTCAGGCAAGACGAAAAAGAAAACTCAAAGAATTAACTGCTAATTCGTGATTCTGAGACTTGAAACCTTCCCGAACTCTTTGAGTGGGGCTAATATCATGATGATCCTGCGATGCCGTGTCGTATGGCCACCATTTTATGATCAGAAAGAGAAGAATGAAGACCGTATAAGACTTCAGAATTCACCAGAATCACATATGTATAGTTATCCAAAGACGCGATGTCAAGAGTCGAGACAGACTGACCTTCACCTTCATCCCAACATCGCAAGGGTTTCATGTGTGGCTGGTAGCTGTGGCGCAGTGGAACTCGCAGGGTCAAAGCACGCGATAGGCCCCCGCATGCACGCGATACCGCCGACCGCGGCTCCGAAGGGTCTATGACAAATCCAACCTTCAACATCAACCAAGCTCATCGTCTCCCGATAACCAATTCACCGCAACGAACCGGCCAGAGAAGCCCACTGTTGAGAAAATGGCGCCGCAAGAAGACTTGGAAAACCAACGGCAATCGACCGACGAGCAGACGCCTCTTCTCGGAAGATCGGCCGAGAATGAGGAGGCGAACCGACAGCCATCCGGGGACCGACGTGGGGGCGATAACGAGCATCATGAGTCGGAGGACCCGGAGCAAGTCTATCTCATTGCGCCTAGCCCAGAAGAAGAAGAAAAGCCGAAACGCACGACTGCATGGTGGTTATGGAGGGCTTTTTGGACTGTTCTTGCTATAATTGTTTTGGCCGTCTTCATCAAGGGCTGGGTCGATGCCAAGGATACGAATGTGAGTCAACTGATCCTGCTCGGATAAATACTTGAAGGCTTGAAAAGGGTCCCAAGTGAGAGCTTCCTAGACTGACTGATTGCGTTCCAGTTTGATCTCGGCAAAGCCCTCAAAAGAGCACTAGGCGGCGGCTTGAGCGGTGCTGCGGCGATGGTCTTGCAAGTTTTGACGCTGATGGTATGTGCTCGTCGCTATTCTGTTTCCGATCGCTCTTTTGACTTCTCATCACAGCCTATTCGCACCATCATGAACTACCAGTACCGATTCGGCACTGGTTTCAGGACTGCTACGAGAACACTTTACGAAGACGGAGGACTGCGACGTTATTACCAGGGTATTGGCGCGGCCCTCATTCAAGGTATGCGATTTTCAGACTCTGGCACCCACACTACGAGTACTCCCCGCCTGATCGGATGCTAAATGCCCGTTTATTGATTAGGTCCCGTATCTCGATTTGGCGATACGGCGGCTAACGCCGGTATTCTTGCACTTCTCGAATCGAACACGTTCTTGAACCAGCTTCCGACGCTTATCAAGACCATCTTTGCCTCTTTGTGGTAAGTACAATCCATAAAGCTATGAGATCCGCCAAGAAACACCGCTAAAATCCACTCTTCCGTGAAGCGCTGCCGCCTTCCGCATGATCCTGACACCCATCGACACTCTCAAGACTACGCTCCAGGCCCAGGGCGCCAAGGGTACCGCAATCCTCCGTCAGCGCGTCAAGACAAACGGCATTGGAAGTCTCTGGTGGGGTGCTTTCGCGACTGCCGCTGCTACCTTTGTCGGCCACTACCCTTGGTTTGGAACTGTGAGCGCACCCATGAGAAGGTGAAGTTTGACACCTGCTAACCGCGATTAGTATAACTATCTTACGGCCAACATTCCCGAGCCGGACAAGAGCGATCTGTTCTTGTGGCTTCTCCGTCTTGCGTTCATCGGCTTCTGCGCCTCTGTTGTCTCTGACTCTGTCTCCAACTCCCTGAGAGTGGTCAAGACCTACCGCCAAGTCAACGACACTCAAGTGTCTTACAGTGAGTTTCATCTTGCTTCCTCAAAGCCGTCTATGATTTACTGGCTAATCGCTATATATCCACGTACAGCGAAAGCTGCGAAGCTCGTCATCCAGCGGGACGGTTTCCTCGGATTCCTCGGCCGTGGTCTCAAGACTCGCATCCTCGCCAACGGTCTTCAGGGTGTCATGTTCTCTATTCTCTGGAAGCTCTTCCTTGACCTGTAAGTATTGCAAGCCCCCATTCAGTTCAGGCACTAACTGAATGGTTGCAAATTAGCTGGGAGAAGAAGACCAGCTCCTGAGGTTAAAACATATGCACACAGAGCCAAAAAATCTAGCTCTATCTCAATTCTACTTTGGAATACATCCAGAGCTTTCGCAGATGAAAGGGGCATGCCCCGGATACTTGCTGCTTGTGGGCAGATAAACCCCCCGTTGTGGTGATGATAAGCGGAGGATGCATTGGTGTGGTTGGCTTGCGCTCGGTAGTTCTCGACCAATGTACATGTACCTTGGAGAGAGCGTTTGCGTCGTATATATGAACATGAGATTTTGGTTTGCTTGAAGGATCTAGGTCTATACGTGCAAATGAATGCTGTACGGTTCTCGACTCAACTATGTGTACCAAGTCGGCTCGGGAATCTCTCCAAGCAACTGATACCTGCCCAGCTCGCGATTCTTATAAGCAACGGGATCGTGTAGTGAGTGCGTCCTGATATCTCTCCAAAACCTATCCAATCCGACCTTTGTCGATGTGGCTTTCGCGCCTGTGACTTCGAAGACGCCAGCAGTCACCCTCAGACCGGTGTCAGTCGCCGCCACCTTCACGCTGGCTACCCACTCCGCAGCCTCTCCTCTCTCTTGAGGGGTCAGCTTAGCTCGAGCTGTCGGATCACCAGAGTTGTTGTAAACATTGTCAATCTCGGCACCCGCTTTGTCAGCCAAAGCGGTGGCAGCTCGGAGATGAGCCAGAAAGTTGCCGTATGTGGAGAGGATATAAAATTCGTCTTCCGCCTTGTCCTTGTTCTATTGGAACGAGTTAGCTTCCAAGTTAAACCAGAATCCAAACCGTGTCAACTCACGTCTCCGCCAAATGGCCAAGCGCGGGTGTTATTTCTAGTGTATTCTGATGCAAAGTCTAGAGCACCCCACGCAATGCCGATGTAGAAGTTGCTAAACACAAGTTGGATGCTTTGCAAGACGTTAGCTGTCAAGAAATCAGGATTCAGGAAAGAGGAAGCCACATACGTGGGTAGAAGCAAAGAAGCGAACGGAATTTGGAGAATCGAGGGATCAGGCTTCTTCTCCGTCGCGTTCCACCCCAAGGCGTCCGCCCATGGGGCCGTCACGTTCTCGATCTTGACGCTGCCAGACTCGGTAAGTCGCAAGCCGACATTGTCCCAATTGTGCGAGAATATGATTCCAGGTTGCTCTGTTTTGACAATGGCGTACAGGTGGTCTTCTGTTCCCTCTAAGACGCCCTCCAATACGGTCAGGTCGGAGATGACACCGCCAGTGTTGAAATTCTTGAAGCCATTGAAGACGACATTGTCTCCATCTGATGTGATCTTGTGATCACTATCACGAGGGTTCACCGCACCCCCAACGAAGTAGTTGTTGGAGATAATGAGTTTCTGGAAGCGGTCTGCCTGCTCCGAACTTCCAATGACGTTGGCAGTGGTTGACCAGAGGAGATGGTAACCAAGAAGCATTCCAATAGATCTGAACCAAAGTGTTAGCCCAGCAAGTGGTCATTGTAACATGCGTCTACTTGCCCATCTCCTTTGGCAACCTCACGAATCACCTTATAACCGACACTCCATGGCTGCTCGCCTCCACCATACTTTTTCCAACCGAGAACTTTCAGTAGGCCAGAGTGCTTCAGCAGAGCGATTTCAGCGCGAGGTGATTTGTTCTCTCTCTCACGGAGAGCAGCGTCTTTAGCCAACACAGACGCGACATCTCTTGCTCGCTGCAACCAAGCTGTCTCATCCACAGGGAGCTCTGTCCATTTTGCCTTGAATTCATCATAGACACTAGGATCCGTCGCCGGAACCGATCGGGCGTTGCTGGTCATTTTGTAGCGAGTCCTGGCAATTACGCAACAGTCGGCACTATCACCAGACGAAGAATCCAGGCAGCTAGAGGTCTCAAAAGATCGAAGAGAAACTAGGCGGTGGAAACGACGCGAGGTGTCATTCAGCACAGCTTGGGATGATCGTCGTATTGAAGGTGCTCTTATGCATCCGTCATGGTCCACTACATGCGAGCACTTCGCATGCAACCCCTCAGTTCTTTGCGCAACATCGAATGATGCACCAATATCGGCAATGCCTTCCGATGTTGCGCAAAATCCCACACATATGTTGTGATATGTCGTCATCGCCCTCACCCATCAGATGTCGGCAGCTCCCCACACCGAATCGGCCCCAAACCCCACGCCGAGTGATAAGGCGCTATGCAGGGGTAGGGCTACATTACCGGATGCTCTCTCGCCATCTTTGAGCGGCTAAATTGATGTTGAGTTCTACAGCTGGACCCTGCTGTTATACACGCAAGCCGTCCCTGTTGTACCATGGTTGGCTACGCGAAATCAGATGAAATGTCGTCATCTACGCTATTTACTTGTGATTAATACACACTTTTAGATGTGTTTATTTGAGTTTTACGCTATTTCTATCTCTTTTCGTGCCCTCTTCCGGCTTCCAACGTGAACACTTAGCTGTGAGTTCTGGATTGGAGTCGTGGTATTTTCCCAAATCACCACTGCTCTCAGACTATCACAAGCGGACGATTTACACACTCCATGGCTTAAATACACACATCTGCACGGAAGTTTCCTCAGTCGATCTTCTTCCTAGTCTTAGGGAAGTATTGAGATGTTTCCCCGAGAGGCAATTCCACGATGGAGTCTTTCAAAAGCAAGTGAAATGTTAGATACCTAGAGAGAGAAAAACGATGATTCAGTGGAACGATCAGCAAAAGGACTTCAAAAAACCTACCATCCGACAAGTCCAGCCAAAAATACAAAGGCTCCGCCAGACTTCTTCAGGCCAACAGACGCAGTTAAGTGCCCGTCAGCGGCAGCAAAGTAGCTCGCGGCGACCGTAACGAAGGCCAGCTCCACGAAGACGAAGATGAGGATGTAAACCACGTTGGTGGGAAGTGAAGCCACCAGGTACGCGAGAACAAATACAGACCAGACTGAAGAATTTTGAGTTAGTCAAGGCAGATTAGATTAATACCAGGGAAATAACAACAGACTGATCATAAAGAGCCCCAAGGCATTGTTGAGTTGTTTAGTATCATTCCCGTACGCGGCAGCGACCCCGAACGAAGGAGTCAGAATTGCACCGTAACCGGCATAGAAAAGTCCTGCACATTTTAGTCAACTGAGAGGCCACGAACGAAGACCGGTTCAAGGGCAGCATGACATACCAAAAGCACTGAAGACGCTGTATCCGAAGCCATTACCTCCAGTGAGTTCCCATTGAGCTGAAATAAAAAGACCAAAAGCAGCCAGGAAGAAAAAGTTTGCGATGTAGACATTAGTTGTAGTAACTCCTCTCCATTCCATGAGACTCAAAGACAGAGTTGTCAAAGTCGTCGCGAAAGCTCCAATAGGCAGCGAGGTCTACCATCATACCGGTTAGTTAGCCGTTTCTCAGAAGTTTCTCTTGGTAAATGAATGTTGACACTTACGGCGGCAGCAGGAAGCGGTCTTGGCGCCCTAAGCCTCGGATAATTCAAGTTGATTGCCTCTGATCTTTCGAATCCCGCTTCGGGTCTGACGGTCTCAATCGCTTTTTCACTGGCGCCATTCTGAACAGACGAGTAGGAAGACATCGTGATTTGAAGATACAACGATGAGGAACATTCGAAGGGCCGAGAAAGAATGTGCAGAACAGGGGTTTTCTATGGACGCTCGAGATGGAGGTCACCCCTTTCTTCCTGCCCCCAAAGAAAGACGTACTCAAGGAAATCACAATCTGGGCCGACCGTCAGAAAGATTAGTTCGTGAACACAACCCCGTTCGCCTCGAAGCTACCCCAGGATCCAACCGCGCGGTCGGCACTTGTATCGAATTAAAGTTCGCAGATCTCTGGGCAATCCTACCTCGCGGAGGAAAAAATGGAGAAACAGGGTGTTTGGAGACGTGGGGGAAGTCCCAGTGATTGGGATCTGCTGGTTTCATCATCGACTCCATTATGGTGCAATGCCTCAGAACGCACATCAGATTAGCCGTCAAACCAAGTATTTACCACTCACAGTTAAAAGCAATGTCGCAATCGTGCCTAGGCGAATGTATCTGAACTTTCACAATACGGAGGTTGCATTCAATATCGCGTCATTCTGAGGCATTGCTGCAATGATCGCGGGAGTTCGACTGGACCTTCCTTGTCCATATCGGTCTGAAGAAAATCGTGCTTGTCATGGAAATCGCGCATTTCAATCGGGCCAGCCGAATGCCGTGATATGAGATGATCGAGCGCCGCGAATTCTAGCTGGTACACCACCGGATTTTCCATTCTTTGACGACCAAGGCCGATCGCTCTTTTGATCTGGGCCTGGAGCTGCTCCAGCGAAGTGCATTCATTGATATACGGTCACCTACGTATATTCGAGAAATTCCCATCTTGCTCGTGATTCCAGTCCTCATCATCCAATCTACGAGCTTCGTCACAATGGCGCAGCCGCATCCTCTCAACACCGACCCAGACCGTCTGCTTTTTGCGTAAGTATATCGTGAGTAACAAGTTAGGTGTCAACTCAATGACCTTTCCATAGTTATTGGGTACCCAACGTCTCAGGCGGTCTGATCATCAGCAAAATTCAGCAAAAGACCAACTGGGACCTAGCGAGTAATATCAAATACGCCAAAGCCGCCGAGAAGGCAGGCATCGAGTACGGCCTGACGCAAATCCGCTTCACCGCATCATACGGCGCCGCCAACCAACGCGAGTCCGTCTCATTCTCGCAGGCCATTCTGCAGGGAACAGACACTATCAAGCTCATTGCAGCCATTCTTCCAGGACCGTGGAACCCCACCGTGGCTGCAAAACAAATAGCCAGCATCGACCACTACAGCAATGGACGCATCGCTGTGAATATTGTCAGTGGGTGGTTCAAAGTGAGTTGAATTACGGTATAGAAAAGCGCATCATGTCTTAATTCAATCGGAATAGGGCGAGTCTACTGCTATCGGAGAGTGGTGGCTTGAGCATGCTGAGCGCTACCGCCGCAGCAATGAGTTCATTCGCTGTCTCAAGGGAATATGGACAGCTCCAGAAGATACCGGATTCACCTTTGGAGGTGACTTTTATCGGTACAGGGACTACAAGCTAAGTCCGAAGCCGGTGCAAAAGCCACACCCGGAGATCTTCCAAGGGGGAAACAGTGACGACGCCAGAAACAACGGCGCGGAGGTGAGCGATTGGTACTTCATGAACGGCAACGACTTGGAAGGTTTCCGTTCACAAATTGCGGATGTCAAGGCGCGCGCCGCCAAAGTCGACCGGGAAAACGAGTTGCGGTTCGCGGTGAACGGCTTCGTCATCGTCCGGGAGACCGAGGAGGAGGCTGTTCGCGTGCTCCAGGAGATCCAAGGGAAGGCAGATACGGAGGCTGTCAACGCCTTCCGGGATGCTGTCCAGCAAGCCGGCGCTAGCACGTCCAACAAGACCGGCATGTGGGCGAACAGCAAGTTCGACGACTTGGTTCAGTACAACGATGGTTTCAAGACGAAGCTGATCGGGACTAAGGAGCAGGTAGCCGAGAGGCTTGTGCTGCTGAAGAGTCTTGGTATCAATCTTGTTCTAACTGCGTTTTTGCACTATGACGAGGAGATTGAGCAATTTGGCAGAGATGTGGTTCCTCTAGTGAGGCAATACGAAAAGGAGGGCCGAGGAAAGGATGCTGAACTTGAGATCGAGAGAACCGGGGACGTGTACCGTAAACGATGATTGTAAATTTGCTTTTTCTTCATGTTCATACAACTTAAATTGGTATCTACATTAAATTTAGTGTCACTGAGGCAATCTACAATCACTTGCATGTCTTGGACGACCTGTGTCGATGATCAAGGCATGCGTCTGTATTTATGAATCTCCCCTATTTGGGTACCTTAGTAATCTGATATGATCAGAGTCGAATACAGCAAGCAACACAGAAGAGTTGAAGAAAAAGCTTTGGATTCTTTCGTTTCTCCGGTTCGAACCAGTGCACATGACCCTGATAGACTGCTTTCAACGAAATGTTCATTACCAGTCCACGCTCGAGAAAGGTGTTTCACCCTTGATCTATGAAAGAAGCTACAAAAAGAAATTTTATTTTAAGAAAATAATAGAGATGGCAGTAAATTGAGATATGGTAGTAGGCGGAGTGCCAGGGAGTGAGAGGGATGGCACTATGGACTTTGGGGAGATCCTCTGACAACTGAGTTTACCACGCACTTGACCACTCGGCCAAGTGTCCGCAGTCTCTTCTTGTCCCTGAAGGTAGGAAAAAGATGACTATACATAAAGGCTTGGGTTGATGGCTCATCCTGTGTTTGATGGGAGGCGGACTTCGGTACCGAAGTTTGTTCAAAGTTGTTCGGGCGTGGCCCGAGTTCGCAGCCCAAAAGGTTGTGACTAGAACCGTGAGGGTCGAGTCGGTCGCTGAAGTATTGGAGACTCAAAAGGACTGATGAGATTTGAGTATATCCATTAAATATCTTTTCTAGTCTAACTCTTCTTGGCAGTATCAGGCCCTAGCTGCAACACACCTAAACCTTCAATTCACCCCTGACGGCATTGTACCCGTCCAAGACCACCTTGGCCATCTCGGGACTTCTGATCTTGAACTGCATCGGGAACGGCAACGGTTCAAGAATAACGTTCGAGTTCGTGGCCTGTGTGTCAAAGGTGACATCCTTGCCCGAGGCAGGACACTTCTTCAATCCCATGTCGAAGGCCCAGCACACTGCTGCACCTGCGACGAACATTTCGTCGTCAACAAGATTCTGCCCGAGGCAAGTCCTGCGGCCCCAGCCAAATGTGTGCATTCCAACGCCATCTCGGAAGTTGGGATAACGGCTGAGAGGCTCTTGGTATGTAGGGAAGCTCGGGTCGAGATAGCGGTCCGGACGATAGTGGTCGGGATCGGGGTATTTCTCGCGGACGCGGTTGATATTCCTAGAGCGCAGTCCATGTTAGAGACTATTGGCAGATTGCAACACTTCATACTTACCATTCGCAGGCAAGAATGATGGTTCCCTTCTCAATCTTGACACCCTGGAACTCGGAGTCCTTTTCGCACTGATGAGGGACACCTAATGACTTGTTAGACACATTTCAGAAGACAGTGAATGCACTTACCAAGCGGCACACCAGACCTCCACCGAAGAGTCTCCTTGAGACAAGCTCTGACAGTCGGCAGATCGGTAAAGTCGTCGCGAGTTGGCATTCTGTCTCCGCAGACACGGTCGATCTCCTCTTGGCATTTTGCCAACCACTCAGGGTGAAGTGCCATGCACATCAAGAAGAACTGCATCGGCCCAGAGATGGTCACCACGCCCACGAGGCATTGGAAGCCAAGCATGCATGCTGCAAAATCCTCGTCCTTCTCGCTCTGCATCAGTGTCTCATTGCCGGCCTTCTGCAGCTGCTCGAAGTACCGGTACGTCCATGTGTCATTGGGTAGCTCGCCGCGACGGTATCGCGCCTTGGCGAGGCGGAAAGACCGCAGCCACCACGCACGCTGGTTCTTCTCCCGGTTGACCTCAAATATGCGCCACGGATTGTAGCGTATGAGGTCAGCAAGGTGCCACAATGGAGTCATGGTGTTGACGATCGGCCCCGAGACAGACATGCGTGTCAGCGTCTCGATGGCGCTGTCGCCGTAGGCCTTGCCCTGGGAGGCGTCGTCCCATGCGAGACGGCTGATGATGCGGCCCGTAAGCTCCCGTGTGTTACCGTGGAACTTCTCGGGGTCCAAGAGTAGGGTAACGAGCCACCGCTTGACCTCGGCTTCAATGTGGCCGTAGAAGTGTTGCTGGTGGGCTGCAGCCATCGCGGCATGGACCCATTTTCGCTGGTATTTCCAGGTGTCTAGTGATAAATTGATGAGCCTTGTCGCCCTGGTGGCCAAACATGAGGATGAAACCATCACTTACCATGACGGTCCATCAAGGCAGAGTAGGCCGGCCCTAGTTTGTGGTCGATCAAGGCCCGGATCTGTGGTCGGCCGGCAAAGTTGTTACCGTTCTTGATCAGAAGTTCTTGGGCCATTTCCTCGTCCGAGATGATGATGAACTTCTGGCCGAGCATGCTGGTTTGGTAGATGGGACCAAACTCATCTGCCCAATCCTTGAACTTGAGCCACATGGCGAACCGGGGTAGGTCGTGGACGCGACCGACGATGGGGTACTGCTTGGGGCCGGGAAACTTGGCGGGCTTTTTGGATGTCTTGCCATCGTCGGTGGATGTCTTGCTGGACCATCCAGCGAAACGGCGGAGAGAGGAAAAGAGAAAGCCTGGCACCACTAGGATGCCGAGGTAGAAAATGACCAGAGCAAAACTCTCCATCTTCACGAAGAGGCCACTCTGAGAGGAATGGCTGCACGAGCTGGAATATGAATGTGAGGAGTTCGACTAGCAAGGAGGACGAGAGGGAGAGGGCAGTTTCACGGGTAGATATACCATCACTATGGTGAATCTACACTTGTAGGGCTAACGGGTCTCTGGAAGACAGGGAGGGATGATGATCCCCCCCTCGTGTCCGCGCCGTTACGAGGGTCAGCTCCCAAAAGCCCGGTATCATCTGGCATACATCTAGTGAACGTGGCATCCAGCTCCGACATGTTGCATGCTGGACTGAATGATGGAGGCGCATCAGTCTAGACTGACTAGCGCAAGTAAGTACCTCAGGTGCAGATCTCCGTTGACATCTGCGGGCAGGTTTACAAGAAGTCATACCCGAGATCCAGCTGTCCACCGAGACCACCCTCCATCAGTAGCAAGCTAGGGTCTCCGGATGGAGATCCGGTCCAACGGTACGGACTTCTAACTGTGTGGTGATAGTATCTGCATGCCGTCTTAGGCCCAAAAACTTCCAAAGTCGAATGATGTTCTGCTAACGGAGAGAAAATGTCCTGAGGACTAGGGTTGATAGCACCTACTTGTCCGAGCTGACGCCAACGTGTAGAATCAACGGCTCCGACGACTTCCAAACTGGGTCAAGATGGTGATGTATGTCTCAGTATTCCACTGGAGGGCTGCTAGGTACCCATCCGAAGGATTACGGGCAGGGATGGGACTGGGAGAATGCGCCTCGATGCAAGGGTACCGAAACCTCGCAAGTTCGATGTTGACATCATTCCACGCCCATCGCAATGAAGAGTGAACGATCAGGCCCATGTTCCGTTGTATCTCACTCGCTCGTTTGTCGTACCCAGGTCTCCCATGAAACGCGAGGCCCTGATTATCTCCAACCAAACAGAACAGGAACTACATCAAAGCAAGCTTTGCTAGCCGGATGTTAGTCGGACAAACTTGCAATTTTAGTTGGAGCCTTGGGTCAAGCTAAACGTAAAATGACAGTGAAGCTGAAGGCAGGCACGCACACTAAAAACGGTCCCGCGTGCACAACATCGTAAGCGGTAGTTGACCTCGCTCATTTCGTCCTGCGAAATTCCCCAGGCAAAGAATCAAGGAAAAGGCGAAATGACACAATGTCTGACCGATTCTTGCTGACATGCTTCACCTCTTCCACAGAATGTCGTTGTCAGACCGTCTGAATGAGTGGGGATCGGTTCATCTGATTGATTCATGTCGCTCAATTTGACCCAGAAGTACATGTAGCTGGACCCGAGACCAAGCCCATGTCACTTAGACTACTGCGCTTATTGAAACGGGTACCATCTGACCATGCAGGGCGGGGGCCATGCAATGAGGCGTACCGTCGAATCGGAGCTTAATTCAGCTCCCATGTCGGGACGATGAGCTGGCCGGTCCTAGTTTGTATTGGTTCTTCACTGGGCGCGAACGCCACTCTCAACGTCGTCTTCCGTTCTGTTCCAGGGTCTGGATGTACTGAAGTAGCTGCGGATGGATGTTGCAAGGGACCGGGATGTTGTCTGACTGAGATCCATGGACGTTCGCCCAATGATGTATCGGCACCTCTGGTTTTGTCGAGAATCCAGATCCGGAGAGGTCCGTGGGGAAGTCCGGAGAAGCGGGGCCGCACGCTGTCGCTGCCGTGTAGGTGGCCCGAGAATGGGCGGCCGGATTGGGCTGGGTTCGTCTTTCGTGGCTTACACCACCGGCGAGGTTTCACAGCCACAGCAAAACGTCGTTGGGATGGAGCAAGTCAACCTGGTGTGGTGCCAAATGTAATGCTGTCTACGGTTCTTGATCCCCCACCATGCAAGGAGAACACTCCCTGTGCAACATGTGGCTTGCAAGGGGCAAATGGGCTTCCCGCCTCGGAGCCTCGGGTGGCGATATAAGAATCTCGGGCCCGACTTGAAACCTCATTCTTTCACTCGATACGAACTTCCGATGGCTAATGCCGTATCCGGTAAATCGGAAGTGGTCCTGAGCAATCTTTCAGTCATGGAAATTGTCGGCCAGACTTATTAAGAGCAGAAGGTACTGGTTGGACTTAAAAGGCGCCGTGCATTCCCTTACGTATCCATGTGTCCTATATTGAGTGGCAAGCAACGGTTCAAAGCTTCTATCGTCACATGAATGTAGAAGTTCTGGGAGCAAGAGAAAAAAGGATCGCCACTTTGACTCCAGACAAAGTCACAGGGCGAGGATGACTACCGAATGCTGTGTAACCCTGTTGCCCGAGATCTACATAACTCACCGGGGTCATTACCGCCAACGGTTCCACGGCACCGGAATCTCTGCTTCTTGATTATGCCAGCCAAGTAAAAGGGTAAGATTGACGTGAGATTGCGGCCTACCGGCATGCATAAAAAGCTCGGCTCTGCACTCGCAGACACGCGAGGGGGGCGTTGCTAGATCCACAAATACGCTTACAACATGCTCATCTCGCGCTCCGATGCAAATGGGAACCGGTTCATGGGCAGACTGGTGCCATTACCAAGCCCGAAAAACTCGAGAATCGGGTGATTCTTGGAAAGCTGCTCGGTCCCGAGTCGACGCACTGCATGTACGATCGAGGCACCTGAGACTTTTGGAGTATGCCGAGACTTGCTCCCTGAAGGCGTTAAGAAACAGCGAATCAAATTTCTATCGCTTTTCTTGTTCCTCGCGATTCGGCTTTATGTTTCAGTCCAGCCCTTTCCGAGCGGCCCGGGACAACAGAAGCACTTTTCCCTGGATGTCATCATTGGGCGCGGTGGTGTCGTAAAGATAAGCACCGCAGGCGGTTAGGTCACAGGCTTACTCCAGTCAGTCAGCCATTCACCAGGTCAGTCCCGAGCATGTAGGTTCAGCCCATAGGCCATATTTGAGGTGGCTGCAATATCTCACAGCCAAAGCGAGGTGCCGTGCGTTGGCAGGGCTGAGTAGTCGAAGTGCAGCTACCTGCGCTAGAAGACGTACCGGCCATAGATGGTTTCCTGGCACGTAAGGCTCACATATAAGATCCAGTCGGTCTTCAGATGAAGGAATAACTCATGAAACGTATTTCTGGGTGTCATTTTAATTATTCGAACCGTATTTATCTTGGTGTTTGCGACCCAATTTGTTGGCTAACGTACCTATGTAGTAAATGCGCCATACGGCCATAGCCAATGAATAGTAACATGTGTCCAGCCTGTTGTCCAATGCCCGTTCATGGCGTAATCTCTCAAGTGCCAAATTTCCCCGAAAGATGATGAACCACAAGCCGCAGTGCGGTTCCGCATACGAAATGCAGCAATATTTAGTACACGTAGGGACTGGTCACATTTGACTTCAGGCCTTTGGGCTGGATCAAGACGTGATTCGGTCTGTAAGCCAACATTGGACGAATCATTGAGGACTCGAACCAAGTACCTACCTAGTAAACGCACCGAAACCCCTTCTTCTCATAGTCCGTCAAATCTCCAAGCTGATCATCCACAGAAACATCCACATTTACGCCCTCCTTTCTGTCCCTGCGCCTATTCTCGATCATGCAGCCGACTGCGTATGCGACCATACACGCGATTGCCACGACTTCAAATGCCATGATGGCACTGTAGCCCGTCGTGTAGTCAGGCGCTTCTTTGGCGATGAAGATCTGAGGCCCAACAATGTTTGCAATACAATATGCCAGGAACACCGTGGCATTGATCGTAAGCTTCTTAGTGTGGCCTGATACATTGGCCATAGGTAGCGACAATGCTGTTTTTTCAGTCAGTAATCACTTCCAACGAGCAAAAAGCTCAACTCGCCGACCAGTCTTACCTGTCGCATAGGGACCCCAGAAAAAGTAGAAAAAGTAGTATGCCATAAGGCGCCCGACTCTGTTCTCGTGCGGAAGTTCTAGACCGATTGTCTGAGCAGGATTCTGAGGAGGGGCCATGTGCGGAACCAACCTTTAATCAGAACAGAGCAGATCAAGGGAACGAGGCAACAGAGGCCTGCAGAAAGACATCTTTTGTTCTTTAGCCATCGCTGGGGAATGGCTACCATGAACCCGGCGAGACTCTGCATCATGCCCGTGGGCATTCCAAGCAACGTCGTCTCGAGCTTCCCGTACCCGAGTCCAGAGACGATCTGGGCAGCGAAGGTGACTAGACCACCAGTTGGAACGTTCATACTGAGAAAGAAAACGAAAAGTATGTATGTTTTGTAGTCGGTGAATGCTTCTCGGACTTGGTACCATTTCAACTCCTATTGCATGTCAGCTGAAAATCATACGATGATGGACAAATTTGATGAAGCTCACCTTGTTCTCAATGCCTGTCATGTTTTCCCTGATTCGGTCGAGCGCGATGTACTTGTCCTCGCCTGTCAGGAAGTTGTCCGCAAGAGGTGAATCCGGTAGCCAGAGAAGCAAAGCGACACCCCAAAGCAACGTGAAACCTCCGATCACTAGGAAGAGGAGTCTCCAGGAGGCAATCCCGGTCTGTGCATGCCCTATGCCGTATGATACTACACCTGTCAGAAGCTACAGTGGCTATTAGTCTTGGTCAGACGCACGGAAGTCCGGTACTTACACTGGAGAAGGCAGTAAATGTGAGGGCCATCCTAACAGGCTGCTCCGACTTCTTGTACCACATGGTATTCAATATCGTGACAGCCGGGAAAAGAGGAGCCTCCAGGGCACCCATAAGAAAGCGCAGGACCATCAGTCCAGCAGCGTTCTGGGCAGCTCCGAGGCACATGACGATGCCGCCCCACGCCACGACAGCTGTGCCGACTGTCTTGCCCACGGGGAGCTTTTGAAGGATGGCGTTGGCTGGGTACTCGGCGATTAGCCAGCCAAAGTAGAAAATCGACCCAACTGCCGTATCAAGTCAGCTCAATCGACATTTTGCTGATGCCCTTTTCTCAGAGATCATGTCTCTCACCCCAGCTGTATTGTTGTCCAACAAGATGCGTGTCTTCGTTCATGCCATAGAGGGCAGCATTGGAGATCAAAATTTTCTAGATGCTGAAATTAACATCTGCAGAGAAGCATGTATCGTCTCCATGGTGAACTTTACTTACATCGACCGCTGCGATGGTGATGGTTCCCACAATGAGGGGCATCAGCCGCCAATCGATCTTTCGCAGTACTCTCTTCGCTTCGGCGGGCTCATAATTGGCCCATTGAACTTCATGCTCGCGGAGGAAGGCCGCTGCCTGCTCCTCTTGGACGTTTTCCTTCAGGTCGTGAACGGAGCCAGCAGCTGGCTCTTCCGGGCACGGTTCAATGCCCGCTTGACCCTTTTCGGCGGACATGTTATCGGGCGTATTTGGTTTGTTCATTGGATAACCCGGAAGCTAGGTACCGAGAGTTATTGCAGGATCGGAGGGCGAGCTGCTGCTGTCTTCGAAGATGGGGCGCAGATCGGACTTATGTGATTCCATGTGCTGCGGACGGAGGCGGATAACTGGGAAGCCGAACATGCTATCAGATCCCCATGATTGCGGTAACGCCTCGACGGACCTTGCAGATACCTTATCTCCCCCACGCCATGAAATATCGAGGTAGAGTATTTGCCTCTGGAGTCACTGGCGGAGGTCACACCGATATCTTTGTCCACGTAACGCTGTCGGATGTCCGCCTGTCGGGCTTTTGTCCGACAACCTGGTGTGGAGTGTGCATTTCCCACGCACGCGACGGAGCCGGCTCCGCCATGGACACGACTCCGATATTGAGCCAAGCACCCAGCTGAATCTCCCGATCGGATCCTGACGTGGTTCTATAATAAAAGCCGTTTGGATACAGTTGCTGATTATCTTGCTTGGGACCACTCATCGCATCTACACAGATTATCGCTCTTGTCTCAAAACCTTGCTACGAACCTCCTTCTCCCACACAACACATACTTCACAATGGCTATTCTGGACTACGAGTACGACGCCAAGGCTTTGTCCCCTGAGGTCAAGCGTGGCATCGATTTCCTTTACGAGGCAGCAGACCGAAAAGAGGCCTGCGCTGCGTGGGCTGGTTGTTTCAGCAAGGATGGAAAGCTCATTAAGGGAGATTTTCAGCCTACCGGTGTGCCAGGTAAGAAAACTTCTCGCTTGAAAAATGCCGATTTTAGGTGGTCTGACATGAATTTCTAGCACTTCAAAAGTACTTGGAGGACAGCTGGAACAACACCGACTCTCGCGTTCATGACGTTAAGAAGGTTTCGATTTTGAGTGAGGCACCCCTGACCCTCAAGATCGAGGGTGTTACGACGTATCAGCGCTCAGGAGGCAAGGAGCAGCAGGGTACCTGGACCGCAGAGCAAAGCTACGTTGACGAGGATGGCTGGAAGAAGATTTCGCAGTACAAGATCAACTTCGTAAGTTCCCGAGAGCCGGTTTACCATGAGACATATCTAACACTGCACCCAGAACATGTTGCACTAGAGAGGGCCAAAGTATTTAATAGATGCAGGAACGGTCGTGTGTGGAATGTCTGTGTTGAAACTGGAGATGAGTCTGGGAATTACGAAGAGCTCATTACGAAATGATGAGCATGCGTTGTGGATGAATTTATATGCCTTCGGCCGTCTGAAGCTAGGATCAAATCAAATCAAATAAATCGAGAACAAGTCAGTTTGGACTTTAGAGACACAGTTTCATTCCTTGGTGGATTTGATCATTGTGAAAATGACAGTGATGTTACGAAAAGAGAGTTTTCTTGGCATTAATTGCATTGATATTTAGAAATTAAACAAGTCGAAGCCTGCCATTGACATGTTCGGCAAAAGGTCCAGTCCTTCATAGTTCAAGTTTTCCTGACGGGGCCTATCCACAATCTCCTCCATCAAGTTGATTACCGCCTGATGGACGTGCTGCATTCGCAATTCGATTATGTATCCTTGCATTTGTGCCTTTCTCTCACCTTCCAAGGCATATGGAGAGCAGAGCGATTGCGAAGATGGGCATTCTAGCATACTCGAGTCACACGCCTGTCCAAACGCAGGGCCGTCGAACACCGCCTCGGCTAAGAGCTGATAGGACTGGAGAAACACCAGCGCTCGAGACCATCGTACCGAAAATTTCTTCAAAGTCCTTCGGCAGCAGTCAAGCCCAGCCATTGTCTCCGGTGCCGTGAAGCTGGGCATCCTAAAGAGTGGCGGCGTCATCGCATAGCAGTAAAGGAGCATAATGCCGAGTCGGAATTGATACATCAACCACATTGAAGCCGTACATGTTAGCGCAGGGAAGAAAATGAAATAGTCAGTTGAGAGGCTCTTACTGCGGTCCAAGTCCGATATATCACAGCATCATTGTCTTGAGATGATTGGAACGTCCGACATGCCTCGCTACAGCACTCGACAAGCTGGCCAACCTCTTCATTGCCCATCATACACGGCCTCTCCTGCATCAGAATTGATAGGCTGTAGTCATAAAGCTTCGACAAAGAACCAGGCTCGTGATACACGAGATCGTCCTTTGGACTCGCATTCGTGACAGCCTCAATTCTTTGTTTCCATACTGACAGCTCGTCCTTCAACCGAAGTCGACACGTCTCTCTGAAGGGATCAGTTAGGTCCAGCTTCTGGAGCTTCTTGTTAAAATGCCGTATCCTTGACTGAATGCATCTGAGTTGGAAGAGGTGTCCATAGAATCCCGTTTCGTTCCTACCCAGTGGCATCCGCGAAGCGTGTTGAAAGATCTAGCTAGTTTTAGTCTCAGACTACCTCAGAGAGTATTCATGGAAGGAGCATCAGACAGCATACCGTTTCGTCGAGAATATCAAACATGAATGGATGTGGATACGTCCAAGCTGAAGCCACCACTTCATTCAAGATGTGAGAGCTCATGATGGTCAGAGTTCTTGTGTGTTCAATGTCCGCGCAGAGATCCCCATCCTGAGAAGAGCTGTGGTCGTTGATCAGGTTCGCGCAATTCATGAGAACCGGTAGGATGCTTCCTGGTATTGAGTCCGCCGAGGGCCCATGGAAAGCATACAGCAACATTAGCAAACAAGCCTGCGTCCGAACAAATGCCGAAGGATGCCCCGTGACTTGGCTGAGATTGGCACGAATGGCATCGTCGTGTATTCGGGAGGCGTGCAGCAGGTGCGGGCAGTCAGTCCTAAAGGAGCTGCTCACCAACGCACCCACAGCCAAGACCAATTGCAGCAAGAGATTATGCGATGGTTCCGGGTCCGACGGGTCCCTTTTCCATCTGGCATACGCTTCTCGCCAGGACGACTCGTCCACGAAGAGCCACTGGGGATGCACGTGGCGGAAGTACGTGTGTGCGTAATGGTCCAACCAGTCCTCGCCAACAGCCAGCATTGCGTCTTGAGCTGCAGCCATGAATCCACCAAAGACCGAATCACCGGAAACACTGAGCGGTCTCATGTCCGATAGGTTGACGGACCGCATGCCGGGCTCCAGGTAACGAGTTTGGTAGTCGGACCTCATCCGGTGTGGCTCCGGGCGAAGGCCTGTCTCTGTTTCTTGACGCAATCCGTCATCGAGCTGTGGATCATCCGATACCAACTGGGCATCAGCATCCATGTCCACGGCTTGGTTTGGAAGGTGTACGTTGCTCTCTGCGTTGCTGTTGAAGGGGGATGGATACTCATTTACGCCATCCACGCTGTCCCCGTCGTTCTCGTCCTGGTGATCTTCGGTATCGTTTGGCGCCGCATCGCCCGGTCTAGACGTTCTTTGCGCCCTAACCAGCTGTCTCTCCAGCTGCTGAAGATACGCGACCGGCACCGTCGCGAAAGAGCCGGATCTCCTTGAACCGTACTGCACACACTCGGATCCGCTCTTCCTGCACTCTCCGCAAGTGGGCACGTCATGGTCACAACGCTTCTTTCGCGCACGGCACCGCGTGCAGGCGATTCTTCTCGGGCTCTTGCTGCTCAGTTGTCGATCCATTCTGAACGGGCACGAGGGGCAGAAATTGTTTGAGTGTGTCTGATGCCGTTCCAAGTGAGGGACGTTGAAGACGACCAACACGTCTGTCGGCACCTACGGTCCGCTACTTGATAAGATCGGTGTCCAGCCGACGAGAAGATAACACCAATCAAGGAGCATGCATGCATATCATCTATCCCTGCCTCCGGCCAATGTGGTTCCGGCTTCGCTAATCAGTTGCCCCCGTGGTCGGTGGAGTGCCCGCGGAAACCGGGTATCGACCGGACGAACTGCCGGGGACATCAAGTGTTCATCCAGCACGGCGAATCACTCAGGAGGCGAACTCTACTTTCAGTCGGCCACAATCCAAGTCCGACTGAACCGAACCCATAAACATCTCATCATCAAGCTTGACTGGGCCTAAGAGTCTACAGTCCAGTTTCACAATGTCAAATGGCTTCTTGTGTCCCATTTTCCCCGCACTTTCAACCCCGCGATCATACGTCTTCATCTTTGCCGTTCTTGTCTTTGCCTTACCTAAGGGGCGTCAGCGCCAAGTACTAAAGGAAGATAACCAGTCCGCCATCGGACTTTTGTCCGACATGTTTGGCTGCCATACGTGATGATCTCAGCCCGCGGATCTGATTGATAAAACAGCTGCATGCAAGACCCCCGGTCTCAAATACCGTCAGCCAGAATCTTCGTCGCCAACTGTTAGGGAACCAATCAGACACCCCCGTCAAGGAATCAGCCAAGATTGCTCAGTCATGGCCTCGTTGGCAGAGCAGAAGCCGTACATCAACCTTCAATTGGGGTAAGTCACCAAGCGCCGACCCCTTCCGAAGAACACGGGCTGACACTTTGCAGTTGGCCAACGCCCGCGCTCTTCCCCAAAGAGCAATTAGCCGAGGCCGCAAAGGCCGTACTTCTCAACGATGAAGTCGCCGCCAAGGCTCTGGTTTACGGGCCCGATCCTGGCCAGGATTCTTTAAGAGCAGCACTCGCCAAGTGGCTCAGCGAGTTCTACAGACTCCCGGCCGGGGACATCTCTCCCGAGCGCTTCTTCATCACCAACGGCGCCTCGGGCGCGCTCCCCATGCTCCTGACCAGATTCACCGAGCCGGGTTACACGCGGCGAGTCTGGATGATCGAGCCAACCTACTTTCTCGCTTGCCCGTCGTTCCAAGACGCGGGGTTTGAGGGCAGGCTCCGGGGCGTTCCCGAAGACGACGAGGGTATCGACATTGACTTTCTTCGAGACGGCATCCTAGAAGCTGAGAAGGAAGAGCCCGTACACCTGGGATTCGGCGTCGCAACTGCGCCCAAGGTCTACCGTCACATCATCTACGTCGTGCCAACGTTCAGCAACCCCAGCGCCAAGGTCATGTCTCTCCGCCGAAGAAAGGAGCTTGTTGAGCTTGCTCGCGAGTTCGACGCGCTCGTCATTTCCGACGACGTCTATGATTGGCTCCGATGGCCAGCTGAGGAAGGAAGTCCCATTGACTCTGATCTCCCGGCTCCCCCGCCGAGACTAGTTGACGTAGACCGCTCTTTGCCGGGGTACACTGCCTGGGGCAATACCGTCAGCAACGGCTCTTTTTCAAAGATTGTTGCGCCGGGCGTCAGAGTCGGATGGGATGAGGGCGCTCCAGAGATAGCCAAGGAGCTGTGCAAGTTAGGGCCCGTCAGGTCAGGAGGCTGCCAGGGGCACCTCTCCTCGATGTTCATGGGCCAACTTCTCAGCTCCGGGGCTCTTGATGAGCACATCCAGAAGACGTTGATCCCCACGTACTGCAAGCGGTACCACGTCATGATGAAGGTTATCCAGGAATCGCTGCTTCCTCTCGGGATTTCAATCGCACCCACGCTGAATGGGTCCGATGAAACTGGCAGTACAGCTGTCGCTGGTGGATTTTTCATTTACCTCAACCTTCCCAACAACTCGTTTTCTGCCAAGCAATTTGCTGAGTTTGCGCTTGAGAAACACAATATCCGAGTTGCGCACGGAAGCATGATGACGGTCGCCGGAGATGAGGGAAGTGCTAAACGGGCCGAGACCGCGTTCGGACGGGGCTTCAGATTATGCTGGGCATGGCACGAGGAAACCGAGATTGAGGAGGGCGTCATGAGGCTGGCCGTTGCCTTCAACGAGATGCAAGGAACGGAGTAGTTTCACTGTAAAAACGAGAGGTGATCAACAATCCCGCCTGCCTCGTTCGAATTCATACAGCTTCACGTAGCCAGTTGCATCTTTGCTGTTACTTTTCCTGGACCTCGATTCGCCCGAGCCTTCCGATACACAAATTCTGTTATCAAAGGCAATCAAACGTTCAAGTTCAACCATATCTCTACATAGTGTTTTCGAATTCCCGAAAGGCCGAAAGGTCGGAGACAAGCGTAGCCGATACTGCGGCCGCAAATCCTCCACGTTGGTTCAAGGGCCAGATAGGACGCGGTCCGCAACCGCGCTCCGAAAGTTGGACATTTTTCCGACGGCCCAGCTGCAACCCATATCATCCAGCCCACACGCATGACGTCGCCCCCAAAACCGTCACCGCGGTTGGGAAATCCGGGGTAAATGTCTGATAACTCCTCCCTGTCCGCTTTTACGCCCCCCATGCCCATGCAGCCATTCCAGAACCGCAGACGCACGAAAATGGACCGATTCTCTCTTGATACCAGTGCCATTTTATGGGTCACGAGATAAGCCGCTGAGATTCTGGTCCAGTGAAGGCCAATGGTTGGCCTCTGGACACGACAACATCGTATTAAAACACTCGCTGCAGTCCAGGAGATTCTTCGTCGAATTGCTTTGAGTCTCTTCCATTCAGTAAACGTCGCTTCACTCAGACCCTCAGCACGATGGCAGAAAAAGAAGCCCAAGACGGCGTCTCCGCGAATACGACAGATGTTTCCCAAGGCGACGTCAAGACGGTGCGAAACCGCGCCGCCGGCGCCGGCCGCGATATCGCCGCCCATCTGGCGGAGCGGTTCGCAAACGAACCCGACTACGACCGCCAGGAAGAGGTCAGGCTGCGGTGGAAACTCGACTTCCGTCTTATCCCCATTCTCTGGCTCAACATCACCCTCCCGGCAATGGACAAGATCACGCCCTCCACCGGCGCCCTCTACGGACTGCGAGAAGACCTGGGTCTGAAGGGAGACCAGTATGCCTGGGTCGGCTCGGCCTTTTACGTGAGTTGGTGACAAACTTCCGGATAAACAGGCTCAAGCTGACACTTGCGCCGCCAGTTCGGATACCTCCTCTGGTGCTTCCCCTCCTCGCAGATCCTCCAACGCCTCCATATCGCCAAGTCCATGTGCGCCGTCATGATCATCTGGGGCTTCGTCCTTATCGGCGCCGGCTTTGCCAAAAGCTTCATCCCCATGGTCGTCACCCGCGTCCTCCTCGGCGCCCTCGAAGCCCCGGTAGCGCCTGGTAACTTCATCATCATGACCATGTGGTACACGCGCGAGGAGCAGCCCATCCGCGCCGGCCTCTTCTACACCGGTCAGCTCCCCCCATCCCTCCCTGCCCTTCCTCCAAA
This sequence comes from Colletotrichum tropicicola, assembly GCA_025962755.1. Taxonomy (NCBI): domain Eukaryota; kingdom Fungi; phylum Ascomycota; class Sordariomycetes; order Glomerellales; family Glomerellaceae; genus Colletotrichum; species Colletotrichum tropicicola. Next base: position 92,552 of record JAOWMA010000119.1, read on the forward strand.
CAAAACAGCTCACAATAAATGCAACCCGCAGGCCTCGCCACGATCATAACCGGCACTCTGGGCTGGGCCGTCGGCTTCATCCCCGGCGAAAACGCATGGCGCTCCTTCTTCTGGATCACCGGCGCCATCTCCATCCTCTACGGCGTCGTCGTCGGCCTCTTCCTGCCGGACAACCCGGTCAGCGCGAAATTCATCGCCCCGCGCGAGCGCTTCGTCGCCGTCGAGCGCCTGCGCGCCGACCAGCTCGGCATCGAGAACAAGACCTTCTCGGGCGCGCAGCTCCGCGAGACCCTCGCGGACCCAAAGACCTGGCTCATGTTCCTCTTCAACATCTGGGTCTCGATCCCCAACGGCGGGCTGACCAACTTCGCCCCGCTCATCGTCAACGGGCTCGGGTTCTCGCCGCAGCGCTCGACGCTGCTGATGATGCCGACGGGCGTGGTGCAGACGCTGAGCAGCTACGTGTGCAACTTCGGCGTGTACCTCTGCGCGAGGCGGCTGCGGCATCTGCAGCTCCGCGGGGCGTTTGTGATTGGCGGGTTGGTGGTTGGTATGATTGCCACGGTGCTGCTTTACACCCTGCCTTTGGACAACTACACGGGTAGACTTTGGGCACTGTACTGGTCGTATTTCTACCTGGGACCTTACATCGGTGAGTTGCCATCAACGTTTTGTCCTAGAAAGAGAGACTGTGTTTACTGACCCTGACAGTTGGTCTCGGTATGAACAGCGCCAATACAGCCGGCCACACCAAAAAGGTCACGACCAACGCCATCATCTTTGCGAGCTACTGCATCTCCAACATCATCGGACCGCAGTTCTTCAAGGCCGCGCAGGCGCCCCTGTACCCCCTCGGCATGGGCGCCATGCTGGTCTCCTATGCGCTCAGCATCTTCACCATGATTCTATACATGTTGTACTGTTGGAGCGAGAACCGCAGGAGGAACAAGCTGGACCATGCCGCGGGGCAGAGAGTCCACCTCGACACGGATTTCCAGGATCTCACAGACAGGGAGAACATCCATTTCAGATACGTCTGGTAGATGATGGAGCGTCGAGACTGTCTCATAGATACCTACCTAACAATCATCAAACTTCCCACCCAGCTCTGATTTCTCGTGGTTTCTCCCCCGTCACTTCATCATCCATCGATGAAGACATACATCCATTGCTACTCCTTGACAGGCAATCCACTCAACAACCTCCCCAACCCATCCGTCGGCAGCGCCGTCCCGTTCCTCGGCCCAACATACCCGACCCCGTTCGCAGTACACCCCGGCACCAGCGCACAAACCGTCGTCCCCAGCCCTTCCCTCATGAAATTGCCCCCCACGAGCACCAGCCCGGCCTCGCTCACATACCTGCCCAGATCGAACGGCGCCCGCGCCACGTCCTCCACCAGATCCAGCGGCGGCGGCGCGTACCCCGCCGGCTGCCGGTACAGCAGCGACACGTACCGGTGCGGCGCGACGGACAGCGGCGTGAGCGGCATGTACCGCGCCTGCGTCTTTGGCGTCTGCGCCGCCACGCACGCCGGCTGCAGGTCGTAGACGATGTGGTGCAGGAAGTGTCTGAGCAGGGGCAGGTTCGGGCCCGGCGCGTCGGGGTCGACCTGGATGTAGGTGTACTTCGTGGTGGCGGGGTTGCGGCCTGCCTCCGGGTCGAAGGAGATGGTCGGCTCTTGCAGCGTCTCTGTGTGTTGGGTGGTAAGAGGGTGGACAGGAGGGTCAGGAAGAATGGGGAACGCACGCAAGACGGCGAAGTCGTTGCCGAGGTTCTCTGGTACGTTGCCGTACTTGACCCGCAGCTCCGTCGTGGGGTTGATGCCCGGGACGGTGTCGGGGATGACGCCGAAGGACTGGAACTTGGAGCGGACTTCTGCGGCGCGCACGAAGGTGATGCCTGAAATGGGGCAGAGTGCCTGTCTCTCTGCAAGGGGCGAAGCCCACGAGGAGACGGCCAGGAGAGACAGGACGATGGATTTTGGCCCCGCCATTGTTGCGCTTGTGATAGAGACCTGCAGGGTTGTGGTCATCGTGAGCTGAGAGGTAACTCCTATGGAGGTTATATGCCACTACATACCATTACAATCATTCAAGACATTTCGTCGCTCATGGGAAGATCGTCATCATTCCGTCAACCACTCATGTCGGTTCGCAGGTCGTATTTTCGGCCAAGACTTTGAGAACAACTGGGCTTCCGCCAAGCTCGACGATGCAGTGGCATCCGGCATTTGAGCCAGTCAAGACTCTCAAAAAGGCACAGATCTGCACGCCGAGATCGAAGGGCTGAAGCTTCCCGAAAGCCGGGTCGAGCACTATTGACGGACTGGCTCTAGTGTGAGACTAGTTCGGTACCGCATTCTCTTCCACCAGCCCAGCATGACATCAAAGTGTAACTTATGGCGGCGTTGTAACCCCGAAAGAATGGTCCAGACGCAAGGAAGTCGGGACAATATCTTGATAGTTTCTTTTCAGTCCCGAATCTTGTGAACCCACGTGTCACAAGCGGGAAGCCGCCACGATCATCTCCCACGGGGCGGTGTTTGGACCCGGAAATCTGGCGAAGGCGGTAAAAGATCGCGGTACAAAATTCTGATTGTACCAACTTGAGGATTGTAGCGATTTCAAGACATATTTGTTACACGAAGGAGGGTTTCAACCTTGAATAGGCATCTCATGGCAAAGACGTATATAAGCGCATGGTCGAGAGACGAGATCAACGTGATATGTATTGTGGGTTGTAATCATCAAAAGGCAAGTTTTCCGTCCAGCCAACTTCTTTATAGTGTGGTCTTCTTCAATCTCAACACGAGCGCCATCGACCAGGTTGCCCTCGTCTTCAATCTATTGATAATCCCAGGGGTCATCGCCCCAGTCATCTCCCGAGTAGTCCACTGCAGGCTTCTTTGCCCACTTGTCATTGGAAGCTGGAGCCTGGTTGACCGTTACAGTAGTAACTGTAGGCTTTGTCTGTGATTTGGAAAAGAGCGGTGCAACAGTGAGCTCATTTTCCGCATGCAATCCACTCTTAGGATCCTGTCTGATCGGCACTGAAGGTGGCTGTTGGATGAAACCTTCCGACATTGCGACTCGGGACGGGAGCTGGTGATGTCCGGGTGGTGCAGAACTCTTTTCGACTGTGACCAACTGAGGCTTCAAAACAGGCTGTGCCTGTGCCTCCGACACATCCATAGTAGAAACAGAAAAGGCGGAAACAGACGCAACATCAGACATGTTGTCTGCCATTTGGTCGCTCGGTGGTCCCGGAGTGGGAGTGAGTCCACGCGGAGGCACGTATGAAGGCCGCCGATCCAACTCTTGGGCACCATTGAGCGATTGGTTGATTCGAAGGTCAGGGCTCTCATGTGCCATCGAGACTTTCGTTGGCTGCTGATGAGTGTTTTGAACCTCGGGACGGCCAAATGAATGATGCGGGGAGCTTTGCTTTGGAGTTACCGGCATTCCCTTAGGCTCAGTCTGAACAGGGAATGCAGACACAGTTGGGTGGCTCTTCTCGAGCAAGGGCGGATTGGCTGGGTGATTGACTGAATTGGACATCGGCTGGCTGAACGGCTGTGGTGCACTCCAGCCGGGGTTCGGCGCAATGGCACCCGAGCTAGGCCACTGGCCCTGTGCTGAGATTACTGTTTGAGGCGACTCAGGCATCGTGGAGGTGGCTTGGTTCGCTGGTTGTGGCTTTTGAAGTACTGCAGGTTTGCCAGAACTCTTCATCAACTTGGACAACCACCTTCCTTTCTCTTTTTCCTTGGCTGGCTGGAGTTTGACTGGCGAGGTCGAATAAGGCTGGAGAGATTGGGGAGTAGTCACGGTTGGAGATTGTTGAAAAGGATTGTGTTGAATAGGAGAGTAGGTTTGACCAGATGTTGAGACAGCGGGCGACATTCGCTGTGGCTGTGGCTGCGGTAAATTGGGTTGTAGGGCGGGTCTATGAGCCGATGAAGTCATAAGCTGCTCTACGTTCTGCCCGCTAAATGACTCAGCAGATGATGGATAATGAGATGATCCTGATGACAACTGCCGCGTGCTGGGAGGTGAATGGCGACGGGTTTCATGTGGACCTGGAGGAGCAGCTTTCGCGGACTTTTCTCTGATTTGGTCCCCTTCATGGTGCTCCTGGATGGGTTGCAGAATATGCCCAGGCGATCTCAAAGGGGTTGAGGGGCTCAGGGGGTTGAGAAGCTGTTGCGATGGTGGGGTCACGGTCGGCCGTTGTGGTCGGTCTGATGATTGCTTGGATGTCTTCTGGACCGCATCAGACGGATAGACGGGATGTGAAGAGCTTGTCGCTGGTAACGGGCCCGGGAGCTTTCCTGGTGGTGAATGGGCGGATACAGCTGAAGGCGGCCCTGTGCCTTCACCAACATACTGAGATGACCTCTGCGGATGGGGACTTTGCCTGGACGGATGAGCGGTAATAGTCGCCAATTGCTCCTGGGGCAAAGAGTGACGACGGTTTGACGAAGGTGATTGTGGTGTTCCGATGAGATTCTGGATTGTACGATTGCCCGGCGTTGCTGAAGGCGGGACTGTTTCGGCAATCGTGGGAGGGCCTGTTGTGACATTAAACACCGCGTATCCTGCCTGCGGTGGGACAGTGGACGTGGGGGAGGGCCCAGAGAAAGATGCTGGCCTTGTGCCTGTAGGTCGATCCGGACCGCCGTGGCCATCGATTGAGCGTTGACTTTGTGCAAAGGAGTTCCCATTAGGGGCGCTTGGAGGGGCGGTGGCGCCGGCTCCCCGAAAAAAGCCAGAAGAAGGGCGTCTTCCACCATTCTCCATAGGTGAAGGAGTTTGCATGGGCAACCCCGACGACTGGCTTCCGGACGGTGGCCCAAGCGAGGAAACCTCGCTCGAGGCAAATGAAGTTTGACGCGGAATTCCTCGGTCTGATGGCGGTGACGGTTCTGATTGTTGCATGCGCGCATCTGGTTCGGTCGAAGAATAACCTCGCATAAAGTCCATTGCAGACTGCGGGCGTATAACAGTTTTGGACGCGATGGAGGACCCGGGGCTAGGCATCGGTGTAGTCTCTGAACTTGGTGGAGCGCGTGATGTTCCAGGAGGAAACGCAGTCAATCCTTTCATGGCACTCAATGGCTGGGGCAGATCAGATCGTGACCTTGCCCGCGTGGCATTTTGAAGTGGCCCCGGCTGTTCAAAATCGACAGCACTCTGCCCAACATCGAGCTCTGCCTGAGGTCGCCGCAGGAACTGAGGCAAGGAAGGTGTTGTTGGAGGGACTTGAGATCCAAATGATTGCTGTCGAGTACGAACATCTGAAGACGGTTGTGCAGGCGCCGTCTCAAATCGGTGAACGCCAGGCCGAGTACCCATCGAAGGGTGTTGGGCCGGAGCCGGGGTAAGTGAATGAGGACGGAGTCCGGGCTCGGGCATGGAGTAGAGCTGTGCTCCAGCAGAAGGCGGTGCATCTTGGTTGGTAGACGTAGCAGGCTGGAAAGCCGAGTATTTGGCTGAGTTGGGCACGATTGAATTTGGATCTGCAAATGTCGAGGAAGGCGCGAAAGCCTCCTGGCTTTGATTGGCACCATTCTCCGGTGCCCGGCCTCTAGCTGGCTTGAGTACCGATGGGACATGCTGCAAGTGTGCCTGTGCTGACCACGATGTAAAGGCACCGCCAATTGTCAAGCTTGTCGGTTCCTTTCTTGGCACTGGTGGAGGTTCCGGTCGAGCCAAGTTGAGTGACTGCTGCTGCGCAGCATCGAGAGGATGTTTTGGAGGTAGTTGAGGGGGCTGCAGAACTGAAGGAATGCTTGATGGCTCGAACTTCTGACGAGTGCCCATCATCAAGGACACCTCTCTCGCCAGGGAATTGCTGTGCTCTCGACGTCTGAAGTCGGTATCTCTGTTCTGCTTCTCCGTAGCAACGGTAGGTGCAACGCCTGGTGTATAAGGCTGGTACTTGCTTTGCCTTGCCCCGGTATTTGATGGCTTTCGCTTTATGTTGAAAGACTCGTTACCATGAGTCTCTCCGTTCTGAGGCTGAGGAATGACAGCCTCGGGAAGTGAACAGTCGATGGTCGGTTTCTTGGACGCGGCATCGGCCTGTGTCTGCGATCTGACCTGCGTTGAGCCAGTGGGGGAAGAGCTCTGAGGCCTTGATCCTGACCCAAAGGTGGCACCATGAAGAGCCGCATCGGTCATGCTTGTCTGATGGAGCTGGTCGTGAGTCGATGGTGCAGGTGGCCTTGGGTCAGACGGGCTGTTTCGTTCGGGCAGCTCGGCAATGCCAAGATCAATCATCCGAGTTTCTATGGGGGCTAGGACAGCATTATCGCCCATCTCAACAGGGTCTGGGTAGATCTCAATGTGGGCCGGTGCTGTGTGTTCGGTTGCCATTTCTGCCATGAAGCCAACCGGATCCCAAGTCTGTGGTTGGGCAGCAGGATGTGATGCCTGGCCCGAGGGCGGTGATTCCTGGCGAGGCTTTTCGATGGAGTCTAGGAGTGGAACTCCCGGTGAGGTAACAGCAGGTTGGCTTGGTTCGGCGAGGTCATCGGTGTTGATAATGAGCACCGCCTTGGTCGGAGGCTCCTCCGCCACGGGTTCCGGGACTGCGGCCACTTCACGGACGAGAACGCTGCTGACGACAGAAGGTGTGTTTGTTTGGCTTTGGAGGGGTGACACACCCGCGGTCTTATCGCCGGTCGCATCGAGCATTGCCTTGTCCTTGGCGTCTTCCTTGACGCCGTTGACCTTGGACTTGCGCCTGTCGTTGGGAATTTCGTCGCGGTCGTCTTCGTCGAACAAGGGACTCACGTCGGTGTAGGCGCCAGGCCCGAGATACATGAAATTTTCGGGCTGGTAGAAGAAGCCGTCTCCGTCGTCGTCGTCATTGCTGCCACCAGGACCGCCAAACCCGCTCCTGTTCCTGCCAAAGTCGGCGAGAGGCCCGCCAGTGGCGCGCATGTTGGATGGGGGGTCAGCGTCGGCTCCAAACCGTCTCCTGAGCTGCTGCTGGCTCTCCAGCTTCTCTTCGGGCGCCAGCTCCGGGGCCGGGGAGAGAATGTCGACAAAGTCGGGGAACTCGTCGCCCTCTTTGGGGAAGTGGAACTGGACGTGGCCATTCGGCTTGTAGCGGTAGAACCAGCGGGCGCCATCGTAGTCCCATTCCCAGCCGGGTGGAAGACCAGACATTGCTGCTCGAGGTCGTTGGACGCGATGGAGTGTGCGTCTGCAGGGGGGCGTATTCCGCAAGGCTCGGAGCTTCAGGACGTCGCCCGGGTAAAGAAAGGCCTGCGACTCGAATTGCGAGGCCAGGAGGTCACGTCCGCAGCCTTGCCGATCGCGTCGCACGTCGGAGCTCAGGGGACCGCTGGTGTGTCTGTCGTCGCACCGCAACGGTGGTGCGGGGTCAGGCGAGACGTGTGTCTGCGGCGTCGAGATTCCAGTCGTCAGCCGGGATGCCTGAATGTCATGGTCGCGTCCACGTCGCGGTCGCAGTTGCAGTTGCAGGAGGAGCAGAAGCAGCTGCAGCGAGGTCGCAAAAACGAAGGGGAGAGCGACGGGGAGGACGTGGCGCAAGGCGTTGTATGCGGCATGGTTAAATCGATAGCATGGGCGGGATGGGGATGGCCAGGTCGGTTCAGGTCGGCTAGTCTCGATCAAGGCCCGGTGCGGCTGAGGTGCGTCTGGATGTGTCTCTCGTTGGTTGTGAGGGATGCTCTCGGAAGTGTGGCACTGTGAATCAGCCCGGGCGAACGATTTGCTGAGAGGGACGCACGACGGCCCACTCCCGATGCGGGTTGGTCTTATTTTTAGGGGTCTCGAGAGGCGTCCCCGGCTGCTTCATTGGCGTCCGTGCGATAAAGGAGCCCCTGGAGAAGGGCTGATTTGCAGCGCTCCCGGCAATCCGCCCCACTTCGACAGCCTGCAGGTTCCTGACTGGCTGTTGGGCACGGATGTCTCCACTTTATTCCACCACCCGCACCTGCATCGCAGTGGAATCTTCAGATGGCAAGCGCAACTTTGGACGACGTCTGGCGGGACTTGCCTGTTCGTGCTGGGTCAACCAACACCTGAAATAGATCGAGTGGAGATGGCATGCTCTGCATCAATCGAATCGCTGGACATGAGGCAATTTTTTCCTTCTCTCTTTTGTGCTTCAAAAGGCCCTCAGCCACAAGTTGTCGTTCATTGACCGTGGAAAGCACCGCACACCGCTTGAGCTGAGCTCCAGAACGCCAAGGCACATCCCTGCTGGATGGCGGGCGGGAATGGCATCAACCTCGCCCGCTCATTCCCGGATGAGGAACTTCCTGGCTGGCCACGTGCGGCAGAAACAGAAATGCACGTCAGAACTGTCGTGGCGGCCACATTGGTGCCTGACAAGACAACTCTGCATTGGGCCGGACGGCAAGTGCTGGACTTGCACGACTCCCTCGTCATTTGTGTTGACGCAGAGCAATGTGTCGTTTAACAAGGTACCTAGGTATTTTGGAAAGAACCGTCACGTGAAACCATCTGGTCTGGTGCTCTCGGCGATTTGTTCCGGCACAGCAGGCAGGTGGCACCTTCCTCGCCTCGATGCCGCCTCGATCGCGCACCTTCCGGGCGGGTGCAACGAGATGCCCTGCGCCTTCCCGCGTCCCATGTCAGGGGGAACCACCTCGGGAACCGGGACTTCGAGGCAAGAACAGCCGGCCATGTCATTCAACCTCATGTTCCAAGCCCGCACCAAACATGACGTTGCTGTTGAGGCAAGTGCCCGTCGAGGGACACTCACATGGCGTCCTCCTTCATCATGTGTTTGCCATGTCAGGTAGGTGATGAAACATGCACCTGCACAACCAAGAGGTTGCGATTTCCGCTTTTCCAAAAGATTTCTTCGGATTCCCCGAGCCATCGAACCCTTTTCTTCTCTCCCGTCTCCAACCTCGACGTCTTCCAACCTCTTCAATCTCTTCAACCTCTCAAACACCACGCTTTTTGGACTCCCTTTTGGCACACCGTCCCCTAACACCTCAGTCTTTGACTCTTCCACTGTCGCTTCTTCCTGTCACTCTCTCGCCAAATCCTCAAAATGGTTCTCGTCGACACCCTCAAGGCCGCCACGGCCATGTCTGCCCTCGTCAAGCCGGCCATTGCCCAGAACTCCAACCAGAACCTCGTTCTGGCCGACTGCGGCATTGGCACCAATCCTCTGAACGAATCTTGGTCCACCTCCCGACAGATGAACTGGTATCAGGGCCCCATCTGGGTCTCACCTGCCGAGACCCAACCTCTCTCTCCCGACTTGGTTGTGGAGATGCCCTACGGCGATGGCGAGTATCCCTGGACCTTCAAAGGTGCTTCTGCCACCTTTCCCAACGGCGAAACCTGGTCTGCCTGGATCGAAGACGGTACCCCTGAGCCTCTCCGTGCCGGCAAGGCCTTGAGCACCAAGGATGGTGGCACTACTCTCTGGTGCTACACCTACCGCGGACGACCTGTCAGTGCCAGTGCCGCCGGTGACACAGCTTGCGTCTCGGCATTCGTCTGCAATCACAACGAGAACGGCCCGACACCTTGGGCTACCGTTCCTGACACGGATCCCACACCAACTCCCGCCCCCGACAACGGCACCATCTTCACAAGCCCTCCTGCCAATATCTCATTTGGTGGTGTCCTGGGTGTCCAGGTCGAGGTCAGCCCACGTCCTGCAGTCTGGTATGGGAATATCGGTCATTTCCTGAGCAGCATCATCTTCACCACCGACGGGGTCTGCAGCCCCAATCCCTTCCTGAACCGCCAGAATTCAACCGTCACGGCCCGATGCCAGGGCACATATGGCACCCCTCTCAATATCCTGCCAATTCTCTTCAACGTCCTTAAGAATCTTGGCTCTCTGCCTGGTTCCGATGGGGTATTTGTTCACAACCACAGAGCAGCCCCTTTCGCCAACGACACTTCTGATGACACTCTGACCCTTCCATCCACGCTCAATCTTACCGTCTCTGACACAATTACCGGGGATGTGAAAGGATTCATAGGCTATGAGATCAAGTGGCCAGAGTCCACCATCGGCATTCACTGCAACGAATGTAACAACACCAAATTCAACGACGCCTATAACAATGCCATTGCATCGGCGTTCCAGGTTCTTCAGCCCATCTACTCTCAGGTTGTCATTGAGAGCAAATGCACCCTTGATGTCCTCTGCTGGTAGTCGGAACAAGGTATTCGGAGTCTGATTGGAAGTGGGACTTATGAAGCGGTTTTGTATGTCTATCTCGATTTTGGAGCGTGGTGTTGCCAAACGGATCGGACCATGCTGGAGGGTCAACTGGCGAATGGAGAGCTGGCACTGGTATGCATAGTAGACATTACACAAGTTCCTTAACCCTTAATCAAATCATGCGGTCAAATGAGGCTCTTCATTATGAGTGCTTTATCATGCGTGCAACTGATCTGTCTTTTCTGTCTGCGCTGCGTCCCCTGCCTCACTTGCGTCTGATGCCTGATGCCTTCCATGCGTCCCAAACGTCCTAAGCGTCCTCTCCATCTTCAGGTATCTCGTCGTGCGTGTGCTCATACGCCACAATCGCCAAACCGTGGTCATCGGGACTGATCAACTCATCCGCATCGTGGCTGATAAGACTCTCCACCTCTTCGCCGATTGCGATGACGAAAGACCGAAGGATGCTTCGTTGGATTTGGGGGCCAGGTGTACCCCAGCATCGGGCCGCCTTCCGGATGCCCTCACTGATCAAATCCCTGACCTCCGCGTTTCGATAGCTCTTATGCCAGCCGGCGACCGTCGCAGCGGACAGAAACGTCCACAATATGTATCGAGTTTGAGGGCGAAAGTCGGTGAGGAACTTGAGCTTGCGTCCGTCCAGCTGGGTGAGATAGTAGATGTTGCTCTGCACGCTGATCGTCTTCTGGTGTGCGGCGGTAGGATGAGTGGGGTTGATGACGACGATCTTGTACTCTTTGACTTCCTGCGCCTGCCAGTCGCGAACGAGCTGCTCCTGCGCCTCCTTGTCGAGATTCTCGAGGTTCTGATCCGACGGCTGGAGATCGACATCCGGCACGATGGCGAGCACGCCGTCGTGCAATGCTTCCTTGATGGACGCGTGCAGGAAGAGGCCGTTGCGGGGCGTGAAGAGGTCATCGGCGGCGCCGGCGCCGAAGATGTCGTTCATGGAGGCCTCCTGGCGTCGGGGGAAGAGGTGCAAGGCGTCCGAGATCTCGACCCTGTTCCACTCGTGGAGGACGGGGTCCCAGCAGACATCTCGGCGCGGGCGGTCGGGGCAGAAGGCGGCCATCATGTCGGTCTTGAAATGGTTCTGGTTCCGGAGGCGGCGGATGCCGACGGCGGCGGTGGGATGGGAGGGGACGCGGGGGGTGTCCATGTTTGGCTTCTGAGATGATGGACGGTGGGTGGTGTTGTAGAAGGGAGAGTGAGAAAATGGGTGGAAATTTGTGAATTTTGTAAGTTTTGTTGTGTTGTTTTTTTGGTCGTGATTTTCTCTTCAAGGAAGGATCCGGAGGGGTTGTCACGTCGAGGGAAGCTCCTGCCACAATTGACTTTGGAAAATCTACGGATCGACCAAACGCTGTAGGCTTGTGTAAGTGTTGGCTTACCATTACCTTCCTACGTCCAATACCTGCCTACGTAGTATCATGATCCGAGACGAGTGTGAGGCGGTAAAATGAATTTGAGGTTGTGTATGTTACGATCTGTCATCGCAGTCTAGAGACCCTTGGCTACGCATACTCGAAGCACATCAACTCGCTCCGGATATCCATCGCATCCCGGACCGTAATATTCTCTGCCAGCCCGGGCATCCACATCACATGGTCCAACGTCGTCACGTTGCCCCCATCCCCAAAATACGGCACGAACGCTTCGATGGGCAGCATGCTCGGCTGCGCGTCGATGAAGATCTGCCCGTCGGCCACGTTCGGCCCGCCCATCGCGTACAGACGCGTCGAGAGGTTCGCCGCCTGCCACTCCCACCACAGCCGGTCAAAGTTTGTGTGGTGCAGCCAGAAGATGGGGTCCGCGGGGGACCTGGCGTGGTCTCTCATCTGCTTGTGGTCAGCCGTCGGTCTTACTATCTGCATGGGACACAGGAGGTTACTCACAATACCGCCCACCCCGAGATGGCCCCCGCTGTGCGGCGAGTTGCCCAGACACCCCAGCATCTCGGCGTAGTCATCAGACTCGGTGGCCATGCACGGCTCCACGACGTTCTTCTGCGACACCGTGTCGAAGGCCGTCTGGTTCAGGGCGCGGGTGAGACAGGTCCCCGGCTCCGATCTGGCGAGTTGCGTCGTGATCTGCAGGCGGTACCCCGCGAAGGCGCCGTCGAGAATGCAGTTGTCCGCGTCGGTCCTGCCGGTGCCGAAGGCGGCTACGGCGGAAGTGTTGGAGGCGGGTCGGTCCCAGACGCTCGCGTTCTCGATGGGGTGTACGGCCTGGTCGGCTTGTTCGTCCCAGTAGCTGTTGGCCGCCGGTTAACTGATGAATGGGATATGTGGAAGGGGGCCGGGGAAGATGAAGGCTTACGGATAGGGGCCGGCGTAGCCACATTCACTGCGGAGGAGATCTTCGTGGATTTTGGTGTACCAGCGGTGCCATGGGAACAACGCGCCCTGGGAAGAAATCGTCAGCGAGATTCGAGGAGCGTCATCTCAGGTTCAACGCACCACGGTGTGGATGTAGCGAACTTGCGCAATGTGCGCCACGAGAAGCTCCTCCCATCGGCTCTTTGCGCCCCAGCTGCCGACCTTGGCCGGGGCCTGCTCCGGGTCCATCAGGCAGAGAGTGGCGTTGACGTAGGTTGCCCTCTCTTGCTCAGTCAATGCAGTCCTGTAGTCCATGCTTGTCAGAGATGTTTCGCGCTGGGCAAGGAGGTCGTGTTGATACTGACCATGGCTTGCGCACACTCGGATTCGTGCATGCGGCGGACACGGCCTGAATTGCCGCGACGACGGCCGCTACAGTTGACCAGAGTTTCGCCATCCGGAGGTATGTCACGATCACTACTACAGGTACGTGAGAGGGGATGCAAGGACTTGGCCAGACGACCGAAAGAAGCTTCCGCGCTGTGAAGAAGAAACCAGACACAGCGAGCAGCAGATCGTCCCGCAGAATGGACAACCCAAGACTGTCGGAGCAAAGGTGTGGGGACAACCGATTTTATACTCATTAGCCCTTGAATCCATCACCAATTACATGGAGTCGCTCCCCGCCGAAAGAAACCTCCTTGCAATCAACGTGTCCCACAAGCGGACATACAACCGAGCACCGAGCCTTGGCAGGCATGATTAGGTCAAGGTGGGATCATTGCTTGTTTACTACTTGCCTCTTTCATGAATGTTTTGTCTGCTTGACCCAGCTTGCCGGACGGCGCTATCTCACGGATCCCCAAGAGAAATTACTGAGCTTGGCTTGGCAATGCACGCGGAGCCCAATTCTTCCCTCCTGGCGGCCAGATTAAGGTTGGAATTAAAGTAGACTGCTCCACTTCGAACGGGATGCTGTGCTCGTAGCGCCTTGCCGCGCATCATGTAAATTAGACGCGCTGCCAGGTGTGGGATGCTGCAGATTGAACTGAAGGTGTCACAGTTGCAACTCTTGGGCATAGGACTAGAAAACTATGTCGTTTTTCAAGTGACTGCACCCCGGTGATCTCCTCTTGTATTCAGAAAAACAGAGCATCTGTCTCCCGTTCAGTCCTAGCAGTCGGTCGTATGAGACGGCCCTTGCGGGCCTCTCTTCGGAATTTCCCATCCTCGCCGGGAATTCCGGCGCCAAGACCGGACCCGGCCGGTTGGATTAGGAGAAGCCGGACCCTTTCTCGTAGTTTTTACCGAAAATCAGCAAATCCTCCCATGAAAACCCCATTATAGCGCCTAATTGTTGGCTAAGACGCCAAGGAGGCCGGTAGCTGAGGAGTTGCCAGCGCAACTAGCTCTTGACTTTCCGGTCCTTGTTCTTAGACGGCCAACTAACCTCGTCCAAAAGCAAACACAGTGATCCAAAATACAAGCCAATGTCACCGAACCAGGCGTATGGCACCGGGAGTATTACTTAGCCATGAAGAAATGTCTTAAGGTCGCTGGTAAATAAAGCAAATGACATGGATCCGACAAATGTCCAGCTTTGGCAGAATCACGCGGCCAAAACAGATTGAACGACATCCTTCAAACCAGCAGCATCGAGTCCTTTCACACCCAACAATTCATTATCCACCTTGTCGAATTTTCCACCGTATCCCGCACCAAATATGGCTCTGAAGAGAAACTTGGAGATCACTCCGATGTCCACCTGGCCCGATTTCAGACCAGACAGGGCCTCTTGCTCCTCGGTCACCGTGTCGGCGTGCTCAATGGTCCAAGTACACGAAGGATCGATGTCCTGAGCAATTGAGACGATCTGGTTTTGCGTGACGTCAATGTCCTTGACGTACACGCCCTTGTTTGCAGTCTCGGAAGGATGAGACAAAATGCCGACCACGGCCTGACCAACCGTCGACAGCCTCGAAGCACTGAAGGGGACGTCGCCGCCATCTCGCAGGATGGCCTTCTTGTTCTTGATGTCAACCAGCATTCCCGCGGCTAAGCCCCAGTCCAAGAAAGGCCCACAGAAGACGAGGCTGTACGTGAAATCCGGGTTGGACTGGGACTTGGACTTCAAGTATTCTTGGAGCTGGAGCTTGGCGCCGAAGATGGGGATCGTCTGGACCTTGGGATTTTCCGTGCTGCTGTCAAATTCGGACGGCAGAAAGCGTTTGACGCCGGCTGTGACGGACGCGTCAACCAGCGCCTTCTGAACATCGGCTCCAAAGACAGAGAGCGTCGAGACAACGGCGTCTTGACCGTGGACCGCATCAGCCAAGGAGGACGGGTTTTCGTAATCGACGTACTTTACAGTGACGTCGGAAGGAAATTGGTGGGACGATCCAGCGCGCGTCAAGACTGTAACGTCGAATCGCTTGGAAGAGCGAAGTGCTGTCAAGATAGCTGGTCCAAGGTTGCCGGTGGCCTGGGCTAGGTGGTTAGCGAGATGTTTTTGCCTGGAGACAAGTGCTGTTCGCACGTAATCGTCAACTTACACCAGCGATAGCGACTCGATGAATGGACATGTTGGAGTTAGATGAGTTTCGACTTAAGGGGTGAAGACGACTTGGAGAGGTGAAGAAAGAATACGGCCGATGATATTCTAATGAAATTGATAAGACGTTCAAACACGTCCGAGAACACAGTAGCGCTTAAATACTTGAGGTCACTTCGCAATGCGGTCTTCTAGTCGCCTATCGAACGATCGTTTTCAGTACAAATATGCATGTGCTAACAGATCAACTACATTTGTCACTGTGAGTTACGCAGCAGAGTTAGGCAGTAAGGGGCTTTTGCCAGTATGTCCCTGCATTAGATAATGTATCCGCACATAATGCGGATGTTTTTTTCTTCTTGTCCCTTGTTATCTGGCTTAGCAATTAACGTGCGATCCGCAGTACGCGTATTCGTTATCAGGTACATCGGGTGGGGCATTATGGCAATTGAGTTACTACCTCTTGCTCAAAGCAACACCGGACTCTAGAGTCGCCCCGACCCTAGCAGAGGAACTGGAACTCCAAACAACACAAGATGACAAACCTTTTGAGGTGACGTGCGTGAGCTTTGAATGCGTGATGACAAATATGCGGTTTTGAAGTCTCCGTAGGAGTCCATCCGGCCGACAGAAGTAGGAGTAACACATGCATGTACCAAAGATAAAAGGCCGGCCTAAGCAGCTAGAATATCATACCCATATCTCCCCCCACCTGCATTGGTATTCTCTTGCATATTATCATCGTTTATACCGAACCTGCTTCATCTCTCTGTCTTGTTCCAAAATGCCTGAATGGATTGCAAAGACCTTGGCCCGGGCCGCGAACGTGAGGTTCTTTAACTGGCCCGGAGAAGGAGAAAAGATCTCCGAGGCTCTCGGATTCACCCACGCCTGTATCATCCCTTCCGGTGCGTCCATAATACACGTTGGCGGCCAGGCCGGTATTACTCCCGAGGGGTTAGTGCCGACCAACTTGACCGATGAGATCAACGAGGCTTTCGACCATGTCGAGCTCTCGCTTCGCGCCGCGGGTCTCAAGGGAAGTACCCATGACGTCTGGGCCTGTGTCTACAAGGTTCGTCTTTCTCCGCAACGCTATCCCTGATCTGGCGTGTCAGTACCATTGGACGGAAACTAAATTGAGCAACTGGCTGGGTAGATCAATACGTACCACGCCAATACGGATTCCACTTTTGGCCCTGCACTCATATCTGTGATGAAGGATCGTCTGGGGGGAAGCCGACCGCTTTTCACGGGCGTAGACGTGTATAAGTTATTGCGGCCTGAACTTCATCTGGAGATTGAGGTGGAGGCGTTTCTGCCGAAGGCTTAAATTTGTGTACTAAGAAGTCAATGATCACGTCGAGTTCCTCTGGGATACCTCGTTTATGCCTAGTGTGATTGGGAGAGTGGCATGAGCACCCAGTATTTTGTTCGTGAAAGACTCGAGCACCTCATTCAATGACGGTCGTGAAACCAGCCAAGTTGGCACGCTGGAGACCCTGAGTAGATGTGTATGTGCGCCGGATCGTTCCTCAGCGCAAGTCAGGGGCAAAGTCGGCAGGTCTATCGCTGGTAGTAAGACGGCTTTTTCAGGGAGACAAATACGGGAGGACCTCGGGGACCCTACTAAAACCTTCCATAATATACATCAAAACATGCTTACACGCGATCGTAGTTTCAGCAGCAGGCACTTTAGAACATCCCGTCGGCTACTACATGACGCGATTCGGAGTGGAGTTGAAAACACACCGAGCTACAGCCATTTCTGACCAATCAGAGGCTCAATCACTTCGGTTTCGGGAAAAGACTGGAGAGACAGGAGACCATTGGCCAGACAGCCGGTGGGATAGTGGGTCCCATGTCACACTTTACGCCCTACATGTCAACTATTCCAGAATAGGAGGTTCTCACGGAATCTGCGATAAACGACAACTGCAGCTCTGAGTAACCATGCTTCTCGCATTCGAATCCCCCAGGTCCCTCTGGATGACCGAACAGACACTTCGCGCCTAAGCCAAAAGGGTGTGACGAATAGTGGGAAGCCGTCAGTCGCCATTCAGCCTCGGCACTAAGGATCATGTTCCAGATGCAACTGAGTTTCACCTAATTTTTCCCAATCCTTTGCACTTCTTTCGAATGGCTCACATAATGAACGGCACAGATTTCGATCTGAATGAATTTTTTGATCTCAGTCATTTCGACGATGCATCCCTTGGTGGCCTTGTCGGAGCCCCAGTCTTACAGGGAGACGCGGCACATCATCCGGTCACCGAAGACATCTCGTCTCGGCCAATGCCGAATTCTGGCACCGTAGACAGTCACACAGGCACTGATGTCACGTTTTCTCCGGCCTCCGGGGGCATTGACACATCCATTGGCGCTTTGTCCTCGCAGCAACCGCAGGATGCTAGAGCCAAGTCAGCAAAGATTGCCAATCGCTTCTCATCGGAAGCAATTCGGATACTGCGACAATGGTTAGCGGACCACGAATCATACCCATACGCCACTTCCGAGGATATAAAAATACTCCAGGACAGGACGGGTTTGGCCAAGCTTCAACTGACCAACTGGCTTGCCAACGCTCGGCGGCGTTACAAATTCCAAACTCCGCCTGGGTCATCATCATCACGCCTGGCACGGAGATGGCACGAGGACACCTCTTCACCTCATTCACCCATCGACTTCCCTCATCCTCGAGCTAACCCGGTCCCTTTCGAGCGTATGAACCCACTTGAACGGTGGGAGAGCTCTCCACCCGAGCACGACGCCGCCACCGTAGCCGACATTTCGCGAATCGCCGCAGCAGCTCCATCACGCCCGCCTACACCGTATTTTTTTGGGGTGTCCGAGATCTCCTCCAGCGACGCATCCTCAGTCAGCAGCGCAGGAGCCTCTCGCTCCAGCCATGGGTCCTGGTCCTCATCCCAGTCGCACGGCCTTCCCAACCCTCTCAGCCTTCACAACGGTGTTCGAAGAAGGCGGAAGAAGCTTCCGAGACGGCGCCCGCCACGGCGAACCAACTTGATGCAGACTTGTCACCAGTATCAGTGTACGTTCTGCATTGAGACCTTCAAGCACAAGTACGATTGGCAGCGGCACGAGAAATCGATACATCTCTCGCTTGAAGAATGGGTCTGCTCGCCGTCGGGCCCTACCGAACTCCATCCCGAACTAGGCGTGCAAGCTTGTGTTTACTGCAGTGCTCCAGAACCCGACTTGCTGCATCTGGAGACGCATCATCATTCTCTCTGCGAAGAAAGGACTCTGTCGCATCGCACCTTCTACCGCAAAGACCACCTTCACCAGCATCTAAAACTCGTGCACCAATCGAACTTTTCACCATGGCCGATGGAGCAATGGAAGGTTGCTGCTCGGGAGATACGGTCCCGGTGTGGATTTTGCGACCAGATTCTGGAATCTTGGACTCGCCGAACAGACCACCTGGCTGACCACTTCAAAGCTGGGAAGACGATGGAAGACTGGAACGGAGACTGGGGGTTCGACCCCGAGGTTTCTGAAATGGTGGACAATGCCATGCCGCCCTGTGATTCAGCCCCTATACGCATGCCTTTTGTGACTCTGTCCAGCTGTGCTGATATTCCACTCCAGATCTGATTCATTACGAGCGAAAAACCCCATTCCCGATTTCATCCGTACGAGGGTCGTCAGATACACCAACCAGCGCCTATGAACTCATCAAGCTAGAACTCGAATATTTCATCCAGGGCCATCTGGGCACGCACGGCTCTTTGCCCTCGGACAACGAGCTTCACCACGAAGCCTGCTCTATAATATTAGGCGCAGACATGATATCACCTTGCCCCGACTCTTCGGCACCGTCCTGGCTCCGAGACGTCTTCCTGTGCTCCGAGATAGCCAAAGAGGCTCGTCTTCTTCCTCTCCAGCAGATTGCCAAGTCGCGCCTCAGTCAACTCAAGATCAACGGAAAATGGAGCATATTTGACCAATGCGACCTAGAGCTGGAGCTCCGTCGACTCGCCTTGACGTACGAAACTCAAGGGGCTGCCATATCCGACTCAAAGCTCCAGGAAGAGGCCGCGAGCATCCTCTGGCATGCCGAGGAGTTTTCTCCCAAATCCTCGAAATACTGCGCAGACTTCATGATTCGGCTTATCTGGGGCTCGAAGCTATGGATTGGGCCGTTCCGTCAACGGCTAAAGGTGCTTTCAAGAGGCGGCCACGAGAACGAGGCTTGTCAGGCACCGATTGATACGGCTGCCGCCGGTGCCGCGTTTTTGGAGGAACAAAATGTGATCGATCCTCTCGGATTGGATCTCGCGCTGATGACAGAGGCGGAAACTCTAATGTTCTCCGGGCTGGCTGCATCACAAGCGGCTGATGGAACTTCGGTTCCCGCAATGACCGACGCTCCCCCTCCCAACACTGAAAAATCAAACGCCTTGATAGACCCACAACTCACAGTCAGAGATACGCCGACAACTGGAGCTACTAGGATACGCCACGAAGTTCACATGCCATTCCTCCTTAACGACCACAACAGCTACACACGTCTCGCTGCCGGCCTTTCTCGGTTTGTCAAGACAACCATGTCACCCAACAATCCGAACAGACATGTCCCTACCGACGATGAGCTTCGATATCAGGCACGGTGGATGTGGTATAACGAGTAAGTGGCCTTGTCGAAATGCTCTTTGAAGCGTGCCGGATACAGGCCGCAGCTTCAGTACTCTTCGGAGCCGGAGTGTCTTGGCTAACACATATCACACCTGCCCAGGGACGACCCTTGGAATCAAACGCCCGCGGATAATGTCGAGTGGCTTCTTCGGTTCAAACAGAGCGTTGGCATGATAGAGGACGACTCACAGGGTGCGCTGACGGGTGGGGTGGGGTCTATGAATCTCAAATGATGAAATTTCGGAAGATGAAAATAGATCACAACTCAGGAGTGAGAGCTGATCGTAGCGTGTCTAGCGTAACGCTTCTTTCTAGTTCCCGGGGATAGGTCTTGATCACAAAGTGTCCAGTCGTGTCGCAGCTGGAATGACACTCCTAAGAACAGTAGAGGAACATCAGGGCGGCGACAAGCCGTGGTCGGAAATCCCCACCCCACATATCCGTCGTGAATACACAAATAACAAGGCCGCTTGAGACAACGGCTGATCCCGAACGACGGGATTTCGGATCCCCTTCAGCTGCGAGAGTCCGAAAACCTACACGGGATCCGCGGTACAGTATGATATATATCAGCCGGAAAGTCGGTGATCCACTCTATGGACCGCTGGGTGTCGAAGTCTAATTCAGCAATACTGGAGCATCAGACAGCACTGCCATCACATAACCCACGTGTTTTCGAGAACCGTCCGCCGAAAGTATGCCTGTTTGGTGCCCCCCAAATGCAGTGGGTACCACGATGTCGCTGTTGTCTCGTACATTTTGAGTTCGAGCCTGACTCGGACTGGCAGGATGCGACGAACTCCGGGTCCTCCGCGTGTGGTCTGGACTACTTTCCAGCATTGAAACCCATTCAATATAGCATACTATGCGATACATAGCAATCATTCCATTAGGTCTTGGCCTTTCCAACTGTTACGAGGCATACGGGGCTAGGGCTCGAAGTATTTAAGGACTCAACAGGTCGCTCTTGTCCACAACAAAGCGTCAACCACAAGACAGACTTCTCAGTTCATCAACACCTCTTCCAAAGCAAATTTAAGCACAAGTCAACCCACTCCATCCATTCACAATGCGTTTCGCCAATTTCTTCGTGGCAGCCGCCGCCTTCCTCCTCCCTTCTGTTGTCAATGTAGGTTGCACGACCTCCGCCGAATTCATTGTTGAGATTCTGTCTTTTGTGGACACTGACTTTGAACGTTTCAGGCTGGATACTGCTCCGGCACAAACTGTGTCGATATTGACGGCACGCGGAGCTGCCCCAGGTAGTGCCCGCGCGACGGGACTTGTGCGATCAACACGCCGTGCACCTAGTTTCACACACAACTAGTTACTGCGAAACGGGGAAGGGGACAAGAAGGGGTTTGGCTGTTGTTGCTGTATTGTTAAACTCCGGCAAATCCCCTCTAGAGGGCAAATGGCGCCCACTTTGGCAGTTATATAGCTAAGCTTTTAAAAGCACAGAGCAAAGCAGTGAATACAGTGCTTTTTTCATGCAGAGGAGTAAGAGATGCCTTCAATGAGTGGTGTTGTGTGCCTATCCTGAACAGGGATTAGTACCCCGTGGCTTTTCCTATACCTTTGAGTTACCTTTTGCCCCTTTTAGTTACCTTTTCTCGAGTGGAAGGTCTTTTGACATGGATACTTTGGCAGGACTCAGTGTCTCATCTACGTATGGAGGACTCTAGTGAGAAACTTTACACGCCGTGCCTATTATGATTTACTGTATGTGTATTCACTGCTGACCTCGGCTAGCCTCCAGGAGCTGACTTCCCCTCCTTCAGCATTAATCAAGACAGGAGGCCCAGATCTCTGGTTGTCACGCTGACGCCCCGTCAACAAGAATGGGAAAGCTGGCCAAAAATGTCCCTATAGTTGGATTACTTATGTAGGTAACTACAGGTCGGCGGTCACCTAAAACCCTAAAGCCTGACATACAAGACCCAGCTGAAGGCGAGGAAGAAACCAACCAATCAACCAGAGAAACTATAGCAGGCCCTTGATTGGGGACCGCGGGTCGCCAACTTGTGTTCAGTTCTTCCTTATTGTGGCCGTAGTCTTCGCCGCAGCCGTCTTTGTCGCAGTCTTGAACCCAGCGGTCGTCGTATGCTTTGCTGTGGTCCCCGCCGTTTAGTTGCCCTTCTTCACCGTCCAGTCCCAGGTAAACGAGGTCTGCCACCTGTCGTCGCTGAGGTTATTCAGGAACGTCCACTTGGCCCGTATGTCAAGGAACTCCTGGTTGTTAGAGTTTTCCGCGTAGTCCTTGGTACTCGTCTCCATCTCTTCCAGTCGTTTTTCAAAGTCGTCCTTCATCTTTGTCGCGGTCTCCCGCCACACTCTGTTACTTTCCACGAGGCGGTCATCCATGAACTCCTTAAATTTCGGGCCAAAGAAGCCCTTTTCGAAAACTTTGCCTCCCTTCCCCTTGGCCAGTTTCTTGTCGAGCGCTAGGCTGGTCATCATTTGTCAGCTTTCAAGACCCGAATCCGGCAACTCTTTTGAGCTTGAGCTTACAGTTCATTGTAGACCCTGTTGTTCGTCTTCTTCGCCAGTTCCTTCCCGATCTCAATCATATCCAATCCATGGTGTAGCCTGTGAAGCAAATCAAGCTTCAAGTTCATTACCTCGATTGCCGCCTTCCATTTTCCCTTGACACCCTTCTTGACTCTCGCATCGACGGTGGATGGCCACTGTTTTAGGTCCGAAATAGAGCCCTGGAACGTTCCCACGATTAGACCATGCTTTGCAAAACCTGAGAGTGACAGGGATGATAACATGAAAGCATGATTTGGAAGCTGGATTCGGTCTTTTGGAATTACTTACCTTCGCTGCCTGATTCAAAGCCTGTGTCATTCCAACGAATTCCACATTAATCTCCGAAGCCAACGCGCTCGTAACGGGCGCGAGTAAGTTTTGGTCTCCCTTTGCGCCGTCTTTCGCGTTGAAGAGGTATTCCTTCATATCCTCGCAAGTCATGGCGTTTGCTTTGTCGTTGGGCTTGAGGTCTGCGATTTTCTTTGCGTCTTTTTCGACCAGGCTCTGGAGGAACGCGCTGAACGATTGCTTTTCCCACGCGTGGTCCAAGGTTGGTATTCTGTATGATCTCTGCTTTTTCTCCTCGTCCGCTTCTTTGCCTTTGGCTCCCTTGGCGGCTTCCGCGGCGTCTGCGTCCGCGTCCATCTGCACCTTCATTTGCTCCGCAGTTCGTTTGGTGACCGTGGGAGCGCAGGCCGGAGCCGGTTGGACGGTCGTGCTGTACCATTTAGGTATCTCCTGGTAGCTTTTGACCAGGTTCGGCTTCAGGCCTTCCCATTTGGCAAGCTCGCATTTCACCAACTGCGCGCCTCCCATGTATGCGTCGAAGCAGAGCGGGTTGTCTTTTGGCCAAGCCTTGGAGAGATCGCATTTGGAATCTCTGTCGAATTTGACTTCCACGCAGTTGGATTTGATTTTGCATGCATTTCCTGCGATTCCATCGCCAGGAGCTCGAGGGAACAGAAGTCGTCCAGCAAGTGATCTTGGATCGAGGCTTCCCTGGTTGCGCCCGTCGAGATCGGGGTCATAAATGAATTGCCAGTTTGGGCAATGATCCTTTTTTTTGTCGCCCGCGCGTTTCTCAATGCCCTGCCCAACGTCTGTCGGCAGGGGAAGGTCACCGGAGAGAGTGGATGCAGGGAATGCCTTCCGAGGCAGGACGCCTGCATCAGCTGCAGGGACATTGACGGGTCCGTCAGTCGAAGTGAGGTCGGAAGTCGGCCCTGGTGGTTTCTCCGCGGTGCCCGCTGCGAGGGCTGCAGGATATTCATGCCCTGGCTCCAAGCTTGCAGCATGCCATATCAGGCTGCCTGCCAGACCAAGAGTTGCGACGAGTCTCATCCTGAGATGCAGGTTTGAGGAATGGTCGATGAGAGACTGATGTCTAAAAAGGACGTTGAAAACCAAAGATAAAAAGACTAATTGGGTGTAGGCGGAGGTATGCTTTGTGGTAGGCGTAAATATGATTCAGTAGAAGCTAAGGGCTAACCAAAAATTGAAGTGATTGGTGTTCCCAACGTCTAACGGTCACAGTTGTGTGAAGGGGTTATATATGTCTTGATATGCGTTCAACTTCGCTTGCTTTAGAGGATCCCGCTGTCTCCCTATTTTTGGCATGTCTCTGCTTGAATGAGGATTCTGGGGTATAATTCCTATGACCACGAAATGCCGCCCCCTAGGCTGTTTATCTCTGTTGTCCATCATCACGAGACCCCGTCCCTTGGGCCGTTTGTTTTCTCGGGGAGCTTTGGGGGGATGGGGGAGGCAACCAGCGAGTTGCCCGTTATAACTCTTGGCCTTTCATCACAAGACGGTCGGGCTGCACAGCAATGACGGTGTCCATTATTCTTAGGACTACCACGGTATGATTGTCGTAGGGAATCGTCACCGGCTGTAAAGCCGCGACGGTGAGGGCCGGACTAAGCCCCAATTCCTATATGCACTAAAGGGGGGCGGGGGTCCAAGTGTGTTTGCCAGATAGTTGATGCACTGGAGCGTGACTGAACAGCGCAACTGAGCGAACACGCGTCTCTGGTCACTGTCGGTCTATTCTCGTCTTTTGTGGGTTTTTGTTGCCGAACTATGGTCTAGAACGCGTTCTTTCTGCGAGTCGCCACGGCCCGCCCCCCATATGCCCAGCTCCTCGCTCCAACATGGTGTGGCGCAACAAACTCCTAGAGGTAGGTAAAAACAACAGCAAACAGTCGCAATTACGGACCCAAAGATGGGGCCATGTGTGTGCGAATCAGATTTCGATGTCTACCTTATGCAGTTGGTACACAACATGCAGCCTCCCCAGGCCTTGCGTCACAGCCCCCAACGCTTAAGAAAACGCAACGCCCCTCCCCCGCGTCCTCGGATCCGGCACTTTCTCCCCTTTCCTCGACGACACATTCTTTTTCATCTTGCCGCATATTTCGAGGGTTTTCAAAGGGCGGTTAATGTGACCGTCATCACTGCACTCATTCCTCGTTTCCAACACTTCCACTTTGCAACAGTCCCTCGTCTCTGACCTACCGGAATCATGTTTGACGACCCTGACGACCAGAACCCCCCGTACATCTGCCAAATCTGCGGCCTGCCAATCTTGGACAATGACCACTTGAACTGGCTGAGGGGAGACTTGAAATCCGGCTACGCGGATCCCCTGGAGAATGTGGGGGGTTTTGACGAGTTGGCACCACGACTGGGCTGGCTTTCAGACATCCGCCTCCTCTGTGACCCGGACGACGAGTTCGGACACCTTCTCCCCCGTTTCCGCTACGCCGAAATGTTGGACCCCGGGATGTGGAGCGACGACGCAGAGGACGGCCCTGACGCACCACGACCTGCCCCTGTGCCTCGACCGAGGTCCCAGGCTTCCGACATCGAGGTGCACCCCGCGGCGCCCTTCGACGGCGCCAAGCTCATGCTAAGAAGCCCCGAAGGCGAAGATGTCGGGAATGTCAGCATGCATTACGGGCGCCATCAGACATTTGACAGACGGGTGTACGCCGTCGTCCACGCCGCTTGCCTGGAGATGGCTGACAAGGTCTTTGCGTCGTCCCGCGTCGCACACGTGAGAGACATGCGCGGCTTGTTCACGGCCCTCCGCTGGAGGCAGGGGATATCTGCTCATTGCGGAGAGGAGGAATTATGGGGGCCTTGCCTGCCCAAGGTGAACTACACTCTTGCGGACCATAGATACTATCTGCCTTTTTGCGCCTGGGCCTACGAGGAATGCCACGGGATGCAGTGGCCTGGCCCTTACAACTCTCCGCGAGAGAACTTGTTCCATGTGAGTCTCAGTCGTCGGACGTTTTACACTTGAGGACTGAGAGTACTGACGCTCGATAACAGAGCCTGATCAAAAATCCTCTAGAGACTGAAGATTTGACACAATGTCTCTTGAAAAACCTCCAGCCATGTCCATCAGTAATAGCTTTTTCTACCGAGTCTGCTGCTAAGCTCGCCGAGGGTCTGGCTAGGATGCCACCCGAGGTCCTAGACGGAATCTTCGCCGCAGTGGGACGTGACCTACCACGAACTTCCTCCCGCCTGGTCTCTCAGAAGTATTGGAAAGAGCAGTTAAAAGCCGGCAGCCACGGACTCCTCCCGTGGCTGTGGGATATCGACCCTGACCTGATCGATAAAAAGGACACCGAGCCGTGCCCCGGAGGTCCCGACGACTTCGAGTGGGATTGGGAGCTGCTGGTCCGCCAGCTCAGCCGTGGAGTCGACTACGGAATCCGCCCCGGCGAGAAATTCGAACACGCCAAGGACGCCGACGGAAGGCGCAGGTGGAACACCGTCTGCACCGGGTATCACACGGATCTCGCCCACGTGCCGGCCGGGCTGCACAACCGCCGGCGCATCTGGCAGCTCCTGGAAGAGATGTTCGTGGGGGACGCGCTCCCCTGGCCTCAGTTGTCCGGGCAGAAGCGCCGGGTCTGGCACGTTGAGAAGGAGTGGGTTCGTCTTTGGTGGGATAAGTCTGGCGCCCTGCTGCCCTCCCCAATCGGGATTCCATCAATCGACTTTTTCTGGCCAGTGTCACGGAATGAGATTGGCGATTGGGTAGGTTTCCGAAGGAGGATCGGGGGAGAGGTCTTCTGGGCTTTTAGAGACGAGTATCCGCTGCAGTATTGGCAGAGGGACCCGGACTCGGGGGGGGCCATTCGTGATACAGAACGCGGGGCAACGGTGGAAGAGATCTATGACGTGCTACGGCCGTTGGGCTATCCCGTTTGAAGCACGTTTAGTTGTGGAATTGGGCAGCAAGACGTCGCAGTCGAAGGACACGGGCGGCAGTGGCCGGACGTACGTGACAGAGCGGAAGTGCTCTGTAAGTACGGGCACAGAACTGCTGCAATGAGTAGTTTACTGAATTATGAATCGAGATCTCTATTGGGTATAATACCCCGATTTCTGTCTATGGGAGGTTTCTGTCACCTCCCCTGAAGTATTCTGTCATACAAACTTTTGCCAATTTCTGTCTAAAACTCCGCCGACACCCACGGCACCCAGCTCCCTAGGAACCGTGTACCGTAGCAGGTGATCATGCACAACACGTCTTTCTCCCCCGGTGTCTCGCTTCGCTATGAAATCCGAATTACAAATACCGCATTAAGTAAAGAAAAGAGGTATCTTGTTTCTTGCTGCTAGCTGAGCAGCAAGGTTTCTTTTGTAAGAGCTGAGTGGATGTGATGAGAGGGTCGCCGCCAGAGCCTTAGACGATGTCGTTGGATCTCGCCCTACTGGAGCTCCGCGGTCGGCCCCAGAACTTGCGGCGCTGGGATCCTGAGTCTTGACTCTGTCGTGGGTGGGCGACACCGGAGCTGCTGCTCTCCGTAGGCTCGAGATCGGAACGCTCGCGGATGCTTTGGAGTCGGGAAATGTGCGGCTGGTGACCTTCTCTACGAGACTCGAAGACGTCCTGGAAGTCGCTCCATCTGTCGTCGACAAAAGGAACGACACCACGAGAGTCGGCGCGAGCGCGGGTAGCAACAGCGCCGCCGGTGCTGGTCTGAAGGGTGGTGGAATGCTGGGACTGAGCGTCGGTGGGAGTCGCGGGAGGGGCGCCGCTGGGGCCGGCCTTGCTGGAAGAGTCGTAGGAGGGCGGGGGGGCATTGCCAGTCCAGTACATGGGGAACTCGCGGGAACCACCAGGCTGCACTTGCCAGGGACCCTGCATGCCCAGATCGCGAATCTCGGCCATGAGCTGGGCGGCAAACTTGTTGTGTCGCTGCAGACGCAGGAGCTCGTTCTGGAAGTTGGACTTGTGGAAGAAGATCAGGTTCATGGTGAAGGACTGGACCTCGTTGAGCGTGCGAACTTCGGTGATGATACGGGGCTGGTAGTCGCGCTTGTTTTCGAGGCAGAAGTTGAGCATGCGGGACTTGAGCTCTTCGATGAGGTCGGGGTTGGTGCAGAAACCAAGCTTCAGCTCGATAGGGTCAGCCAGACCGGCGGAACGACGCTGGTTCAGAATGAAAAGTGTGTTCAAAACGCTGTTAGGCGCCTGCACAATGTGACCCTCCATCTTCTTGAACTCCGTGTACAGGAGAGAGACCTCAGTGACGTAGTAGTCGTCGCCAGTTCCCAGAGAACCGGTGTTGCCGTAGACAGTGACGCGGTCACCAACGTCAAAGGGGTGCTTGACGAAGACGAAGATGATGGACTGGAGGAACTCCTGAGCGGTGGCCTGGAGCATCCAAGCGAGACCCAAAAAGCTGGAGCCTGCGGAGGCGAGACCAGCGGCAGCAGAGCCCGACAGAATGGAGATGAAGACGATGATGGCGACGATAACGATGATGAAGAGGAAGACCTTGTCAAGCTTCTTGATGACGGAGTCGAGATCCTTCAGGGAGGCCGCAATGGCCTTGCGCTCCAGGTGGATTTCGTTGCAGGTGCCTTCCATTTCCTCCATAGAGATATCGCCGTTAAGATCCTTGTCGAAAATGCTGAAGGCGTGCTCGGCCTCTTCCTGCGTCTTGAAAGCAACCTGCATGTCCTCGAGGTAGATGGTGTCCGAGTCGGGGCGAACCAGACTGCGGAAGATGAGACGGGCAAGAGCGTGGGCGGAGCCGGTGTTGCGCAGCATCTCGTAGACAATCTTCCGAGCGTGATTGAAGGCGACCTTTCGTCCTATGAAATCGTTGCCAACACGGTTTGCCACGGCTCCGGCCTTGTTGAAGGCATAGCGAACGTTCTTGCCCACCATGCCCATGGGAGTGCGTGCACCGGAAGGACCACCACCCTCGGTGGTGTGCCAGATGGAATCCTCGCGGGCGATGCGCATCTTGGAGTGCTCGTACAAGTGGACCAGGTGGTCAATGTCGCTCTTGTTGACTTCAATTCGCTGGACGTAGGTGCGCTGATGGAAGGACGTAGCAATCCATTGAATGCAGATTTTCTCGACCCAGTTGAGGGCGGCCAGGACGAGGAATGCAATAATGACCTTGCGAACAACGTCGATCCACTGGAGCGTTGGGAGATCCTCGGGCTCATCAACGTCTCGCATGCTGTCAGGGATCACGCGGTGGTCCTCGATGATGGGGTCGAATGAGCAGAGCACAGCAAGCATCCACATGAAGAGTGCCGTGTGAAGCTCCAGACCCTGACCGACGTCCTTCCACTTCTTGTGGTTGGACGAACCCATGACAATGGCGATGCCACCGAAGATGAGGGGGATGAAGCTTGTAATCATACGTGAAGTCCAAAGAGAGCACCAAATAACCTCGAGCCATACACCGAACCATGCAAGCTGGACACCAGTCGGGCCGCCGACGGTTGAGCTCTTCCGGTCGACGGCATAGTGGCCGATCATGACGGGGATCAACAGAAGGGCGGCTCCGGGGATCATGTAGACGGTGTAGCGGAAACAACGGGGGAACTTTCGAAGCCACTTCCAGATGGCAAAGGCGAAGGCGCCGGCCTTCTTTTCGGGCGGGGGCTTCTCGACCGGAGCGTTGGGGTTGCCGGCGAAGACGTCTTCGGGTTCGGGTTTGTGGGACCTCCCCCGGTGAGAGCGCGCAGCGGCGTCATTCTCCTGGTTAGAGATCAGACGCTCGGCACGGAGCAGTTCGAGGTCGTCGTTCAAGCGAGACGCCTGCTCGCGATTGCCCGAGGGCGACATGGTCGGGCGGCCATCGTCAGGTAGAGGCAGCAGCTGGTCGGTATTCAGCCGCGAAATCTTCTCTACCTGGGGTGGCTGGGAATTGGGGTCTGTCGCAGTCTGCACGGTATCGGCTGTGTGGGCAGAGTGCTTTTCGTTCTCATCCGAGTCGGCACGATCGCGAGTCGGCATGTTGGGCGAGAGTAGACGGCCGCAGGAGGCCGGTGTGGTGAGGAATTATCGGTGTAAGTGAATGTCGGTTGCGGCGACGAGGTCGAGGAGGATGGGGAAGGGCGCGACGTCCTTCCTCTAAAATAACAGATGATTCAAAGGATGACGAAATGTCAAAAAGGCCCGACTATCAAGGTCGCCGATGAGAGGCGAAAGGACCTTGTTGGGGGGACAAGTAGATTTCGCCGTGCGCCAACGGTTGACGCGGTCGCTGTATTTTTCGGTGGGTGAGGGCGTCGCCGCCAAAGACGCGAATCTCGTAGGATTGTCACCGCGTCCCAATGGGCATGTCACCACCAAGCGGCAGGCGGCAGGCGGCAAGCGGCAAGCGGCAAGCGGCTCTTGCGGTGAGAATCTCTTCAGCCAAGAAGAGAATCGGCTCGAGTGTCGTTTCCCTTTTTCTGTTCCCCGTGGGTGAAGTGAACCTTTGGGGCAGGTGCAGCTGGGGAAGGAGAGGGAAAGAGCTGGGGAAGGAGCTTCGGGTTGAGCTCGAGGGGAAGGGGCGTAGATGAAATATTTCTTGGGCTGATAGCAAGGAAGGTTCGACCAGGGATAGCACCTCACAACACAGAAGGGGCAATCAGCAGATGGCAATCAGCAGCAGCAGCAGCAGCGGAAGGAGCAGCACAGCACCGCGGAGCGGAACTCTAAGCAGCAGCAGCAGCGGGTGCAGGAGCAGGCGCTGGCAGGCCCAGTCTCTCGGTCATTTAAGAAACAGGGACTCTGCGAGGAAATATGGAGCCCCCATGGAGTCGCAGCGAGGTTGTGAAGTGGTGTGAATGTACAATGTACCTACATACAACAGCAGCGGCGGGTTCCAGTTATTTCAGCTGCATCTCTCTGACTCTTGTCGCGCCGCCGTCCTAATATCGACTGGCCCGCGGCCGGCGGTGCCACGGCGGTGCCCAGAAAAAAATGGGTGACAGAGTGCTGATCTCTGCTTGGGGTCCGTGGCAGGCAAGTGGCTCGTTATAAGGTACCTTACCTACCTTAGGTATGGAACATTAAAGAAAAGCGGGTACATTCTGAGGAGCCTTCTTTCGTGGTGGTGGTTTTTTTTTTTTTTAGGGAATGGCCGTGGTCGTGGTCGCGGAACCGAAAGGACGTGGAGATTCGCTTCATTGCATCAGGGAGCTTGGACCTTGGACGCGGATCGGATGGCTGTGAGGGAGGTGCGGCAGTGGCCCGCTGACAGCGGCGGACAGCAACCGGGTTGGACGATGCTTGATCAATGAGCCCCACGGGATGCCACCGGGATGCTGCTTCCTCCGTTCCAGAACCACCGCCTGCCTTACTACGACCTTACCTTAGGTCTTAGGTACCTTGGTCTTTTCCACTGCTCCAGAGCCACGGATATCGGTGATGGGCAGGAGCGGAGACTGGAGCTCGTGTCCCCGGGCTGGGAGGAGCTGGGAGCACAGCATCTGGCGTACCTAGGGGGGACCCTGAATATCTCGTCCGTCAGGTTGATTGCTCGGGGGCACCGCAGTGGGCGATAAGGCGATGGCCGCCGCCGCGCTGCAACATTGCAATTAATCGATTGCGGTCCCCTTGCACCGAAACTTCTGCAACACACCGCCCGGCCTGCACATTGCATGTGGTGTGGTGTGTTTCGATGCCCGCCCAGTGTCTGGATGTGCGGCGTGCAGCGTGCCTGCCACAAGATCGACTGCCATGCGCAGTAGTGTATGGCGCAAGGCAAGGCAGGAGCTAAGGCAGGTCGACACCTTCCCTGCGTTGCCTCACTCTTGCCTCGCGCCTTCCTCGGTTCGCGGCAGATCCAAGGCTGCAAACTTCCTAGCGTCGCTCTTCTCGCGGTCCGTCGCTGCCTCTGTCCACAGACTCCCTTCTGCCCGTCGCCAACATCATCGCACATACGCACAGCGGAGCCCTTTGCAAATCCCATCCACCGGCCCAAACAAACCGCATCGGAAACGAAACTGCATC
Organism: Colletotrichum tropicicola; assembly: GCA_025962755.1. NCBI lineage: Eukaryota > Fungi > Ascomycota > Sordariomycetes > Glomerellales > Glomerellaceae > Colletotrichum > Colletotrichum tropicicola. Next base: position 124,104 of record JAOWMA010000119.1, read on the forward strand.
ATTGGGGCAGCGGAAAGGGAGAAAAAAAACACAGCGTCAAGCTGCAGCAGGAGCTGAAAAGAGACCCCCCACTGGGATGAACCCACGATCGCCCGTCATCGCGATCCCGTCCACGCCTTACACGTCCATCCGCACACCTCATCCCTGGCGCACCCGGCTGCTGAGACAGTGAGGCTCTCTGCCGCGTTGCACTGAACCGTCTCTCCCGCGAACAGACGCTCGCCGATCGCCCACGCCGCTTCGGGCCTTGCCCTGAAGCTGAAGAGCGTGAAGGCGCATCCGCACCTAAAAACACCATCAATCGCACATGGCCGCCACTACGTCCCGAGTGCCATCGCAAGCCACCCCAACAGAAATATCGCGTCGGCGTCCCGGTGTATCTGCGGCGAGAACTTCTGTCCGACGAGGCCGAGCAGCGTCAACCAGTGACGAAACGTGTGCTGCAGAGTCCAATTCAAGCGGCGAGATACCCGCTACCGGTTGGCAAACAGCAGTCCGAAGCGCGAGAGAAGCAACCGCCGCAGGCCAAACGGGTCCAAATACGAGCACCGCCGTCAATCCATTCCATGAACGGCACGCGTCGCAGAGCCGGTGTGTCTTGGCAACAGCAGCAGCAGCAGCAATTGAGCGTCCACCTCCGGTGCCCTCCAGCGAGGTGTTCCTTCCTGCTGGCGGAGGTCTTTCCCATCATTCGGCGGCGGCTTGGGACCCCCACTCTTCAGGGGCCCACCCACCACGGCTGACGTCACGGCATCCTCCCATTTTCCGCATTCGAGCGCGGTAAAACTGGTCCCTCGCCCGTTTTTTTCCCCTGCCAAGGATCCCAGGACCCGGCGCTGAGCCCCTAATTCTGCTCGGCCCACCGACCCCCGAACCTTCTCGTCCACTGTCTCGATGGCCCGATGCCGTCACTGTCCTCCGTCCCTGTTTTTGGCGCGTCGACGACAGTCCGACGCCGATTCAGACACGGAGTCGCTTTTTTTCCGGCCTCTCCCAACTCCCCCAGATTCGCCTGGCCTGGACTCTCTCCCACCTGCGCGGGGCTGATGCGAAGCTCTTCCTCTCTCAAAGAAGGATCGATCCATACGCTGTACTGGTAAGGTACTGGATGCACGTGTACGGCGCATCACTCGCAGATGGATCAAGAGAGAGATGACCGCGGCTGCTTCCTTGACCTTCAGCTCGATGCAGGGAGTCTGGGGGTTTCACAGGCTGTTCGCTGTTGATTGCCAATGCCTTCGCTGCAAGCCGTCTGCAGTCGCATTCTCGGCCGTTTCAACCCAAACCACCACCAACACCACGACTTTGAGACACCATCTTATCACGCCTCACCACACCAAGCCCATCCATCCATTTCCAAGAAACGCCTTCTAGCGCCCTTCAGCAATCCGACCCTCCTGAAAATCTTTCTTCTCGCGCATCTCTAGCTGCCGTAGCGTGGGAGGCGTTCCGAGCGACACGCCCCCGGGCCACCACGTCACCCACGGCTTACCGTCTTTGGTGTCCCGTTCGCCCGTCGGCCGCCTGCCGCGATGTCGTTCGCCACCACTACCGTGATTGTCATTCCGGCGCCGACGTACCGTAACGCCGCCCAGTAGAGACAAAATGCTGGATGCAGGTACCAAACGCTAGGCAAGTGGTTGTTTTCTCACTTGGTTCCCAAAATAGCTACCAGAAAACAATGATCCGAATCGGAGGTTAACAATGGTAGCAACCACATCGCAAGGTTGGCCTAATGGCGCTGAGCTGCTGCTGTTCATCGCAACTTGAGTGTGGCAATACTGCGAGACGTCTTGCAACAAGACGCTCAAGCCGGAGACTCCACGCCTTCGCCGTCACACCACCAAGCTGCAGAGACAACGAATGTCAGGTAGTGTCGTCATGGGCCGAACTGCTGACCAGCTCACGTCCACTCATCTACTCCAGCTTTCAGAGACTTCGAGGTCAAGCTTTCTCATCCCAGGCTCAACTTGCGCACATCTCCCGAATGGACATCCCGCGCCCGCAGCTCCCTCCCAGCGCAGTGCTGATCTGCAATCATCCCAGGAAAACAACTTGACAACTCACAGCAAGCAGCTCTGTGTCCGGATGACCCTCTACACACTAGACAGGGAACTTCTCGTCGGCAACCGCCACATTTCCGGTCCGCTTTTTCTTTCCCTTTTCCAAGGGCGGTCTCGCAGCCTTGACCTGACACCCATGGCTTAAAACAGGCGGGATAAGATGAGAGAATTGAACCAGACCGTCTAAGCCCTGACACCTACTGGAAGTCCCGAACGAATGAAAAGAAGCCATCAGGGGCCCGTGGTGTCTTTGCTCATCCGCTTCCAGGGCGTCCCTTGCCCTGCCTGACGCGCTCCTTGCCGCCCGTCTAGCGCGAATGGGAGACCGTGCCTTTCTGTTGAGCCGCGACGTTTTCTTCACATGCTGGGCGGCTGGCCCTAAAGCCCCCTACAGTCCGGCCTACAATGAGACCGTGCCAGTGCGGCGATAACGGGAATGAAAAAGGGGAAAGATCCAATGAAGAGAGTTTCCTTATCTTTCGCGCGAGCACGCTATGCATCATGCTGTCTCGGGCCCATGCCCCTTGACTTTACTCTAGCTGACGTTCGACTGGATAGGGGGTGCTATGTGATACTTTTTGCTCTACTTGCCCCTTGGCCACAGCTTGCCTGCGTGTGCAGTGCAACTTTCACGTGCAGATGCAAAGCACACCATGACTCGGCGGGAAAAGGGTCAACCGGGAACCTGTCTCTCTCTCTCTCTCGCGCGCGCGCGTCAACCTCGTCCTCTGCACGACGTCGCAGACGAGCGAGGCTGAGTTTCTCGGTGCTCAACAACTCTCCGGCCGGCCCCCCAGACAGCACCAGCGGTGGGCTGGCATGGTTCCACGGGGAATGGTTCCACGGAGCCCACCCCGACCGACCCCGACAACGGGCCCCGACAAGGAACAAGGCCATCGACCCAGTTCTAGATCACCCCTTAAACGAAATCACGGCGCACATGGGGAAGGGGGGGCGGTAGTCATTTCATACAATTTTTTTGGTCTTTTGTGAAGTCTCTATGTGGGATGGACAGGTTTCTAGGAATCTGCCGGTTGCTCTAATCTCGTTACATCCCGGCAGCGATCCGCAAAAAAAGCAAGCCCACCAGCTCTCTCTCTCTCTATTCTTGGTGCGCTCTTCACCGCTCAAGCCTCGTAAACTCCACTTGTGAGCAGATGGGCTCGCCATGTTTTACTCTGAGCTGCGTCAGGCAGAATTCGTGGCCTCAGTCACGAAGGGGCTAGATCCCGAGTCTACGTCCAAAAGACTTGAGCATCACAGGCCGCTCCTAGGACAGGTTGATGCTCCAGTCCTCGCCGATGCGGGCGGCGACCCTGCCGACCACGGCGTACGCCGCGCGACCCTTCTCGGCCGCGTGGTACTGCACAGGGACAGACCAGCTCTTGCCCTCAGACTCGACCGTGACCTCCTTGACGTTGAAGTGCGCCGGCGCGCCGACAATCACAATCTTGTCGACGTACACCTCCTTCATGGCCTTGAGCCAGTCGCCGGGCTTGACCGACTTGGCGTCGCGGCCCTCGGCGTCCGCGGACGACAGCGTCTTGCCGGACAGCTTGAACTTGCGGTAGATGTAGTGGCCCTTTTCGAACTCGTACGAGTCGCCGTCGTCGACGTACAGCTCACCCTCGGCGTCTCCGTTCTTGCCCACGCTGACGACGAGCGTGTAGTCGTCGAAGCGCATGAGAGCGGTCGACCGGCGGGGACGGTCGCGGCGCGGGAAGATGTGGCCGCCGCGCATGAGCACAGCGACCTGGTCGAGAGGGACCGCCTTGGTGAGGTACTTGCCCTTCTGGGTCGCGAGCTTCTCGTAGTTGAAGTAGTCGTAGTAGACCTCGTCATCGGGGATGAAGATGTCGACGGACTCCTTGTCCTTCTCCACGACAGGCTTGTGGAGGATACCAGTCGAACCAAGGAAGATCTGGTCATCAATGGCGAATCCAGCCTCCTCGGAGGGGTGGGTCCAGAACATCGGTCGGACAATAGGGCTGCCGTCTCGGTGGGCGTGGAAGAAGGCCGTGTACCACGAGGGCATCAGGCTGTAGCGGAGACGCAAGGCGGCGGTAAGGATGCCCCGGAACGGCTCTGCGAGCATGTAGGGCTCGCGGCGACGGGCGTCAATGTGAGCGTGGCCGCGGAAGAAGGGGTAGAAGGCACCGGCCTGGTACCAACGAGCCATCAGGTCGGGCTCGGGGTTGCCAAAGAAGCCTCCGACATCAGCACCGGCGAACGGGAAGCCGGAAATACCCTGGTTGAGGATCATGGGCACAGCAGCGCCGAGATGCTCCCACGAGGCCTGGTTGTCACCCGTCCACATGGCACCCAGACGCTGGGAGCCGGCGTAGAAGGAACGGGTGAGGACGAATGGTCGGCGGAGCTCGCCCTTCTTGCGAGTAAGGAGAGCTTCAAACGTCGCATTGTGGAACGTCATGCCGTTGATGTTGTGGACGTCACGGTGCTCCCAGTTGCCATAGTGAATGTTGTCCTTGGGCATCGTCACCTCAGGGCCGTTGAAGACGGAGGGCTCGTTCATGTCGTTCCAGATGAAGGTGTTCTCCATGGTGCCAGGGAACTTGTCGTAGTTGTACAGCTCGCTCCACCACTCGAGGGCCTTGGGGTTGAAGCAGTCGACCCAGTGAGAGGATCCTGGCCAGCACCAGCCCTCAAAGGTCTTTCCGTCCTTGTTCATGACCGTGAGACCCTTATCATTCATTTGCTTGTTGATGTCGTAGTTGGCTTCGTTCTTGATGTGGGGGTCAATGATGACGACAAGCTTTCGGCCGTGCTCATCCAAGGCCTGGCCCATGCTGATGGGGTCCTTGAACATATCGGGGTCCCAAGTGAAGTACTTCTTGCCATCGGTGTACTCGATGTCGAGCCAGATGACGTCGTAGGGAATCTTGTACTTATCAAACTTCCGGTCGACATCCTTGACATCATCATCAGAGATGTAGTTCCAGCGGCACTGGTGGTAGCCGACAGAGAACTCCTGCGGCATGGCCGTGGTACCAGTGAGCTCGCCGTAGTTCTTGGAGATATCCTTGGGAGTGGGACCAAGGAAGACAAAGACGTCGAGAATACCGGCCTCGGAAATCCAGTGAGTGTGAGTGTTGGTCTTGGAGCCAACACCGAGAGCGAGAGGGTTGGACTTGCTCTCGGCCTTGGTGATATCGATCCAAGTCTCGGCCCCGTTCAGCCAGAAGACACCAACGGTGGAGTCCTTGCGGTGCGCCTGCATGAGGGGAATGGCACCATACAAAGTCATCGGGCTGTCCAGGACGTACTCGAAGACGTCGGAGTTGTACAGTCTGTACGGCTCGGCGTGGTTGCCCTCACCGCCGCGGGTTTGCTTCAGAGACAGGGGACCAGTGTGCTCGGGGATGCCGTAGACATGCTCGTATCCGACGAAGGAAATGTCGAGGGCGACACTCTCGGGGCCGCGGGGCTTGGAGTCAGTGTTGCCACCGAAAGTCTCCTCCCACCAGGTGGTCTCGTCCTCCTTTTGGACTTCCTTGGTCTCGGCCTCCTCCGTCTTCTCTTCGCCCTCCTTCTTCTCCTCGGCAGGCTTCTCGACCTTGGGGCGCCAGTGCTCCATGTTGAGCAGGCCACGGTCGTTGAGCTTGATGTGCGAAGCGCCATCCCGCTTGAAGTCGATGCCGAAGGGGGAGAACTTGATGACGGCCTCGAACTTGGACGAGGGACCGTATTGGATGGTGATCTGGTCCTTGTCTTGGTAGGCGACCTTGGCCTCCTTGTCCAGGGTCAAGCCGCCCACGATGACGTGCTTCTCGGCCTCATTGTATCGCTCCTTCCTCACAATGCTGTTGTGTCGCAGTTCGATCTCGCCCTTCTGGCGCTTCTCCTCGTCGACGCTGACGCGGGCAGTGCCGAACTCGAGAAACGAGACGGTGATGGGCAGGCGGACGGTCTCCTTGGCGTCGTTGATGGTCTTGAGGATGACGGCCTGCAGTTGACCGTCGACGAGCTTGGCGGAATCGGGGAGGATGTTGTAGGGAGCGGCCCACGTAGAGCCTAGGGAATTGGCGTTATCGGCGTAGTCGCGGTTGCGCTTGCAGAAGCCAGACTGATGGCACTTTTTGAAGTCATTTTCCTTAACCATGACTGCGATTTTTGTTAGCACGTCGTCGAAACAAAGAAGTTGACAGAGGGAAAAGTCATGGCGTCACGGGTTTCTCACCTGCGGGCTGGATCATGCAGCTAAGTGCGGCCAGCAGCCCAAAGAAAGTTGTCCATTTGCAGGACAACTTGCCTGTCGACCCCATGGCGAGGGGATCTGCGACTGCGTGCTCTTATGGGGGAAATGGAGGGAATGCGGAAAGGAGAAGGGAACTCAGAGGCTGGTCATGAGAGCAAAAGAAGCCAGGCCTTCTTTGTTGCGCTCTCTCGTCGACGGGTTCGGGGTACTTGGGAATGATGGGACGGATGTCGTTGATGAAAGGTACTACTAGGGCGGATTGTGAGACGGCCGAAGTTCACAGCTGTCCCCTTGATAGCTCCAGTTTGGGCTTAGCGCAGACCCAGAGCTGCAAGTGACAGGGGACGTCGGAGAAGCTCCGCATATGCGAATACAGACTCTTCGGATTGATACATATCCCCCGCTGATGTCATCTACCCCGCCATGAGGGCAGAGACCCGGGATGGTGCAGGCCATCAGGGTCCAACTCACCAGACACGTGTATGTTTGATGGGACTCGCGTCGTATTTGCCGGAAAATGGATCTCGATATCTGTCGATTTTGCGCTGCACATCTCCGCCCGTGGCCACCGCTTGTCCAGCGAGGTCGAGGGGCCGAGACTGCTGCTCTATCGGGGCAGAAGCGTGATGCAACTAAGAGATTTTCGTACCGTGTGTGCCTGAATCAGGGTCCCAAGCACACTGTCCTGCTGAAGGCACCTTGCCGCAGGTCGCTTTGCTTCCATACTCTATCGTCGATCTGCTGTTTGTCGTGGACAATAAACAAAACAACTCACCGAGTCCCCTCGAGGCCGATACACTTGACATCTGGCCAGTCCAAGTCCGTCCCGGCCTGCTCCCTCCGCATTGAGGCCCCGACCTCCACATCTTAGGTACCTACCTACTGCCCATCCAATGCACCCACACACACACAGCTCCAGAAGGTTGCTGAGCTGTCCAAAATTAGGCGGTCTGGTCACAGTGTGTGGCTGCCGTGTCACAAGCTTGCTTCACTGTACGCCTCAGGCTAGCGTAGCGCGTCAAGCACCAAGCGAGCGACCATGGCTGAACCCGGACCCCACCACTCGGCGCAGGACGACGACCCCGCCTCGAGGCACAAGAAGCAACAGCACAACAATGCATCCAATGCATCCAATGCAAGCGCAGCAGGCGCCAATGCACGCACAAACGCCGGCCCCTTCCCCGAGTACGCCCGCAGAACCGCTGAGAAGCTGCCCCCACCAACTTTCATAATTCTCGCGCTGCTCTTCGGCTTGTACATAATTTTTTCCTCCAGCCAACAAAACCAGCGGTCAGCAGCAGACCTTTCTTCTCCCGTCGTCCCCTCCGTTGTCACCACCACAATTTACCAACAACACCTCACTTCTCCCACCGAAGTCGTCGTTGATAACTCGCCCAAGATGTCTACCGAGCAGACGTAAGTTTCCTTTCTTTTGCGCCGCCCTGCGCCTCGGCAACCAGCCGCGCTGGCTCTGCTCTGCTGCAGCTGTGTGCTCCCGCCGCGACCCTGAATTTACCCCGCCATCGTGGGAGGTTTCGGGCGGCCAAAGAGGGGCACACACCCCAAAGTGAAGAAATTGAGCTGACCTCGAAACAGCTTCATTGCCATCAAGCCTGACGGCGTTCAGGTACGCTCCATCGCCTCGCCGCACTGCCAATTGACAACCGCAGCAAGCTGACTCTGCTCCAGCGCGGCCTGATCGGCCCCATCGTCTCTCGCTTCGAGAGCCGTGGGTGAGTACCTGACGATGCCCTACTCCTTGTGTGCCGTCTGGGTTCTGACTGGTCTTGTACAGCTTCAAGCTTGTTGCCATCAAGCTCGTCACCCCCGGCAAGGAGCACCTTGAGGCTCACTGTTCGTACCTTCCTGCCCCCACCGCCACCTCGCATCGCTGACCTTCCGCTAGACGCCGACCTCAAGGAGAAGCCCTTCTTCCCCGGTTTGATCAACTGTGAGCGCAACCACTCCCTGCTGTGTGTTCAACCAAACTGACCCCCTCTAGACATGCTCTCCGGCCCCATCTGCGCCATGATCTGGGAGGGCCGTGACGCCGTCAAGACCGGCCGCAGTAAGTACCTCAAGCACCTCTACCAAAGGCATCATTCGCTAACCACCGCTCTCCAGCCATCCTCGGTGCCACCAACCCCCTTGCCTCTGCCCCCGGCACCATCCGTGGCGACTTCGCCATCGACGTCGGCCGCAACGTCTGCCACGGCTCCGACTCCGTCGAGAACGCCAAGAAGGAGATTGCCCTCTGGTTCAAGGACGGCGAGGCCGTTCAGTGGAAGACTGCCCAGTTCGACTGGATCTACGAGAAGCCTTAGATTTCTTGTCCGCCGCCGCATAAGCTCTAGATGTCTTGCGCCCCTCTGCGGGATTCGCGAGACACATGCCGCCATGTCGATAGGTTGATACAGAAAAGTCTTCAAGGTCAAAAATACAAACAAAAGGCGAATTAAGCCACACCAAGTGAACATTTTCCCGTTTGTGACATGCTTGGATTATTATGACGGTTCATCTACTCGATCTGAACAACCCCCGCGCCCGGCCCATCACGCCAGCAAACCACGGCGTCGCCCACACACTGACCAATATCCGCGCCGGCAGCAGCGCCTTCGTGATGCCCCACGCAATAGCCACCTCGACCACGACCTTGTGCTTCCCATCCTTCTGCCACCTCTCCAGCACATCCTGCGTGCTCCGTGCCGACTCCTCCGTCGGGCCTCGCGTGGTATACTGAAAACTCCCCGTGACGACCCCCTCCTCCTTGGCCCACTTCCTCTCGACCTCCTCCGTCTCGTACGGCCCGCTCGCGTCCAGCTCGCCCGTCATCGTGCCCCGGTCCTCCGCGCCGAACCCGAACCAGCCCTTGCGGCTAAAGTACCGCTCCGCCTTGCCGACGCCGTCGCGGACGTAGCCCGCCCAGTGGCCCGTCACGTACTCCAGCGGCATGAGGTTGGTGTAGTGGAAGAGCCCGAAGAGCCCGAGCAGCGGCACGACGGCCGTGATCTCGTGGAGGATGAGGAACGCGACGACGTGCGACAGGGGCGCCTTGCGGAGGCCGGCGGTGTAGCGCTGGAAGCGCGAGGGGACGCGGTCGAGGATGCGCTCGGCGGCGCTGTTGGGCTTGGAGTTCGTGGAGGTGTTGCGGGCGGGCGCGGGGCGTGGGAGGGGTCGGCGGAGGAGAGGCCGCGCCCTGGGGAGCAGCCGGCGGGCGAACATTGTGGCGGGTAGGTGGTTGAGGCGATTGAGGTACTTGAAAGAGCGTGGGTGAGCTTCGCGGGTGGTTTTGCTTGAAGGGGAACGCAAGCTTGGGCCCTTGGGGCTGACGGGAGCATTTGCTTCGGTGGGTCCGGATCCAGGGAGCTCACCGAGCTTACCGGGATTGACCGAGCGGGCCGTCTCGGGCCGTGACACTTGACGGCATCTGTCCGTAGATCTGGCGAAGAGAAACCCGGGATTTCTACCTGCCCTTCTCAAATAACATCTTTTTTCACAACTACGAATATTTGTGGTCCTTTGAATTGGTTGATCTTTGAGCGTCTTTGCTCTCAGACTTGTTTAATCGCTTCCCCTAAATTTAACCTGTCCGCATAATCTCAACGTCCTGATTTGTCTGATCAACAATGACGGCTACACCATCTGGAAGTGCATTCACAGATGGAAGCAAGAGTAAAACGACATCTCTACGTGGCCATGTCACGAGGCTCCTGGTCTTCTTGGTGCCAGTGAGGAAATGTTCTTGCCAGAACATGGGCCGAAATACATGACATCCTGAACGACAAGAAACTGGCTATGAGAGGTGGACTCAGGATGGTTAAGGTCTTATGGACCGCGAGGATGCACCACAAGGGTCTCTTCTACACTACCTGGAAACACAGAAAAGTAGTGAGAGGTCGCCGTAAACAGGTTTGGTCGGATACAAAATCAACGGATAGAATTTTCAAATAAACTGAAAGGCTTGCTTCATCGACTGCCACAATCTCGAATCAACTATTTATGTCACAAGCACGACCAGTGATCGTCTTCGACTGAATGCGACTGTTTCTCGCGCTGAGACCCCGTTCTCTTCTTTCCAGTTCAAAGTTCCTGTTCCCAACCTCCTCACCCACAGCCAATACTTCCACCCGTCCTGCATACAGATCGGTTCCACGGCCGGCACTGTACGTGAGGTGTCTGTGTCGATCATCTCTTGCACTACAGCTCAGTAGGTGCTGTTTGTCGCGTTGGTCATTCGGACCGAGTGCAACTGTAAAATCACATCCCGCTTCGTCACTCCCAAGCAAACGATGAGAATTGTCGTAAGGATAGCTTGGTAGAACGTATGAGCCTGGTATTGGGATGTATTCTTCTTCGTCGGTTCCGGATTTGTTGGCGTCTCCGTACCCCAAAGAGCGTGCGTAGTATCCAGCTGCGGCACTAATGGTTGCGATCGCCGCTCCAGTGACAACACCGGCCACAGATGCACCGCCGGTGCAATTATTGATGATCACCGGGGACTGTTGCAAGCCCTCGGAACCTCCCAAGATGGACGATGGTACGGTTGGCAGAGGGAAGTCGGTCCGCGGAATGAATCTGGTGTCCTGAGCGACATTGAAGAAAGATCGTTCGCTTGCGAAGTCTTCAGTGTATGCTCTCCGACCGCGGGAGGTCTCCCTCGAGCCAGGAGGACTGCTCACATTCTGCAGGTTGCCCCTGGTAATGCTGATGGTTATGAAAAGACTGGATTATGTCAAGGAGGAAATCAACGTGGTGTTGTTGGATAAACAGCACCATGAGCAATCTCCAAAGATACCAAGGGAAAGAGAAGGATATTTTTTCTGTCAAAAGTTGTTCTCCGGGGGCATGCGCCCATCCTATTTACCGCGCATGTCCGCCTCACCTGATATAATCGTCGCCATTGGCCAGGCCGCACACGATGGGACTTGCCTTTGCACAAGGGCCTGCTGATGTGAAAGATTCCCATTGGACAGAGATGTGCCAATCTGGTGTTGGATTGATAAATTAGGGATCTTGACTGTTTCACAGCCTCAAGGTTGTGACACGACATTAGGTATGAACATTACTTTGGGCAGATACATGTGTGGTCTCATTGGGCTCGCATTGAACCAATGTCACACTACCAACCTGGAAGTGTGCCTTAGATCTGATGCCTGGATTTTCGACGGTCATTCAATGTGACGGTATCTTACGAGCAGGAGCATTGTGATCGGTGTGTCATTTACGTCAATCTTCAGGACACTATGGAAAGAAAATAGCGTAAACCATCACTATAATCCTCAGGAGAGTAGCAAGAAGCACAATCTTAGTAAAGAGAATCAACTATCTTAATTGGATCCTTTACTAACCACAAGGACGTATAAACAAAGTTTCTGTTGGGATAATTAGCAGCACTGGATTAGCCTCCGCTATTAATTAGCTTACTTAATAGGCCAACTAGAAGTAGCTATTTAAAAGGCTCTAGTTTATATAGGCTTTTACTATAAAGCCCACTCTAAATAAATAACTTAAATAAAAAATACTATTACTATAAAAAGTATTTTTACTAATAAACTATTATATATATTACTAATATTATTTATAGTAATATTAATATTAATTAATAGTTAGACTTATTTATTATACTATAGATTAATAAAGTT